>JANSTS010009926.1:73890-107159 GCA_026546915.1 Sylvicola fuscatus
TAATAAAATTGATGAAGATTTTAATTGCTATAACCTAAGCTTAAATCTGTTTAGCTTATTCTATCTTTTGAATCGTTTACTTGTATGGTGTTAATGAGAGAAACAGGTTTGTTTAAATTCTTGGTAAAAAAAAAAAAATTTTGGCTATTATGAAAAAAAAAATTGAATTGAAAATTTCTTTGTAAAGGACACATCTAAGAGATTTACTTTTTCCAGAGTCACTGATGTTTGGAAATGTTTTAAGTACACCAAGTACACATCGTTACTGATCTCACAAAATTGCATTTATTATTCATGATATTTTTTAATTTTTTAAATTAAATTGACTATTTAGAGAACTCATTGGAAGGAGTTTTAGTAGAAGACATTTAAAGAATTTCAGTTATCATAGTTGGCATGTACAAAGGAAACTTGCATTTTGTTGTAACCTTGGTTTTAATTTTTTTAATAAACAAAAATTGTACAAAAAAAGTCCATGATCCTCGTGCATAGCGAAACCACGCATATCTTGATGTCCTCCAACCTTATTTATAATAACGAAATGGATTTTGGCTGTTAAGGACACGTCATAAATAAATCTATGTTTCAGTTTCTCACATTGGACACAGCGTTTGTGTTAAGTAGTCGCCTGCTGCATGTCATACCGCACAAGGCGGCCCGTTGTACATGACGGAGCTCAATTAAATCAAGATCGGTGAACTTTTAAACTTAAGGTGTATTTGTCAAATCCCTTTGTTGCACGCGCAAAGTCTGTACAGTCACACAGCATAGTTCTCGTGATTTCACGAGTCACGCGGGTGTATGCTTATGGGTAACAACTTAACAAGGAATCGTCATCGTGATGTGTGCGTTGCCAAAAAGTCTCAGGTCACGCAACGGCGCGAAGCGTCCGATGCCATCCCTCTTGCGGAAGATATTACGCGCCTCTCGGTCGCGTACCCTGAAATTTATATTGGTCAATTAGTTTTCAATGACGTCAATAGCACCACCGCACAACGTCATGAAACAGCACAGCACTGGCAAATTGCACCCTTCTTCTATTAATTACCCAGATTGTGTGTGGAGTGGGGTGGGGGGATGGGCGGTGGGTGGTGGTAAGGGCATGAACAATACAAGCAATGTGCTTTACTGATTGTATCGGTCGGACGGTGCGCTGTTTTCTTGATGTTTCCTTTCCTTTAGCTTTCAGTTTTTCTTTCTTTCGTTCGCTTTAGATGGACGTCTTTGGAATAACAGTTTTTTCGCGGCTATAAAATACACTGACCGCTTCACAATTTGGCCTTAAAAGCAATACACAGTAAAATCCTGTTATAGGTAGGCGCTGCACGTAAATTATGTTGATTAGTGAACCTTTCTTTTGTTTATTTCTTTAATATGTACAACACTCACAATATAAAAACATCCATATACCATTTGTGGTAACGGGGCAAGTAGTTAAAGTGATTTTCCGCAGCTTGGTAAGAAAATTCATATTTACTTAAATATCTTTTATTTTATTATTACATGTTGTTTTATATATTAGATTATTTTTTATGAATATTACTTTAAGATAACTATCTTTCCATAGTAATTAATGTTTGTACACACTTTTTAATGTCTTTGCATTGCTGTACTTTGCACTACTTTTATTTATAGAAAATATGGACCATAATTATGGAGAGGACGGTGCGTTTGAGACAAAAATGTTTTATTCATCTTCTAGTGACTTAAGAAACAGAAAATCGAGTTTCAGGTAAAATTAAAAACTATTCAAAAAACATGAACAATTACGATTGATTTATAAAAAAGAACAACCCCTTCAGATATTTCTGCGCTCAAAGCTGAGATTTGGTCACTCAAAAACGCCTTATTAGAAGCGAAAAAGGTATTCCTAACAAATCAGGTAAGCCTTTGATAGTATCATCTTAATCCGAAAAGAATAATTTTTGTGAAATTCGTAGAAGTCTTTGGCAGAAATGGTGCACGAAAAATACGAACTCATGGATGAGTTGACAAGTGCCAAGTATACAATAACTCACCTCAGAACGCAATTGGATTGGGAAGGGTAAAACATTCTAATCATACATTTATATCACGGCTTCTTGCTGGTAAATCTTTTCTTTGCTAAGTTCATTAGCATTGGGATTTTTTTTCGCTTCTAAAAATAGCTCAACTGTGACGCAAATGAGTTTGTTTTTATTCTAACAGTTATTAAAGTGTTTTAATAACTTATGACTAACATTGACGATTTGTATTTTTTCTTTACAGAGAATTACATGCGTTTGAGAAGAAAAAAATGCTGAACGAAATTTTTGCGTTAAGAAAGAGTGTAGAAGACAGAAGTGAATACATAGTAAATATTAAAATGTTGCAATAAATACTTTGAGTAAAATTTTTGTACCCTTTGCAGGATTCTAATGTGAAGAAAATTCAAAATCTTGAGGATCAGCTGGTTGAGGCTAACTTAACTATTATTGAAATAAGTCGATTATTTCTTAAAAAAAATTAATTTGTAATCATACAAAAATTGCGTAAGAATTTTAAACTGGAATATAAATTAATCAATAAACTTGCAAATAATTCAACCACCATTTTTTTTTATATTTCGGTATAGAAAGTATAAATATTAATCTACTTGTACCATCCTCAGAATATTATCGATCTAACATTCAAATGGGAAGACAGTTCAAATGACAATAAAGAATATGTTTATTTTATATGAAAAATATGGCATTGTACTGGAGGCTGATACTTGTGTACAATAATAACTTGCATGCCTTATTAATATGCTCTTATTAAGTTATATTTAAGGTGACAGTATAAGAAGCTTGTGATAATTAAAAAAATCTAACAGATTTCACAAAGTAAACTGTTTCTTCTAAGACTTGAGATCTGCTTGAAATTATATTTGTAAGCACTTTATCTGTTCTGTCTTGTGAGACTCTCTGCTATCAGAATGTTTTGAATGGTATTTGAACTTTAAAGTGCAACTGTGATTAGTATAGTACAACATTTATACATACAGAGTGACAAAGACTTGCTAATACTTAATGCAAATTATTTATTACTGGCGAGATTAAACAGCAACAGTTTGTGATTTATTTTCCTTAACTAAAGCCTTAACTTGACAATACAAAATGAAATTTCACTTTCTTTCATACACACAGAACTGAGTATTTATAAATTGGATACACAATCTCCTCGGCAAAGTGTTTACTATACTTACATGTTGGATACACATTATTTGAATATATAGAAGGTTTTCGGTTTCCTTTCCTTAAATAAAAATTTAGTGCTTTGCTCGCATATATTATTGGCACGAACATAACAAATTACAGCACAATTGAGGACAAAGGCGCAGGCGTTTTTGATATAACGAAAGTATAGTACCCAATTAACCCTTAAATTCTGGTTGATAATTTTTTTTTTAAGCAGCGTAAAGATTTCAAGTCATTCATTAAAAACAGAAGTTTTTAAAATATGAAAAATGTGTAAAATACAACTTCAAGTAGATGTTCTTAATCAACGAAACAATAAACACCAACACCATAAGGGTTAACTATTACTATTATAAGGAACTTTCTTAAAACCAACACAATCAGAGACCATTACGGTACTTATATATACACCACCAAAAAGAAATAGTTTTCTTTTACATGCTTGGCGTGATTCCGAAGGAGCTCGAAGAATCCAAAAAGAAGGGGGAAAAGCAGTTGCATGTATTCGTTTTAATTGATGTTGCTGGCAATTCTTTCGATTATTCCTTAACAGCGACCCGTAGCGTTAAGTCAAATTCTAAAGAGCCGAATCATTTTTGTCTGGCCGCTTTGGATTCACTAGTAACGCGTTGAAAATATAAATGAAAGTTCTGTCAGTCGTGTATAAATTTATTCGTGAAAAAATATCGCTAATTATTGCTGAGCAACAGCAGAGAGGAAATGTGATTTATGAACAACTGTGAATAGAAGTTCAACAAGACATTAATAAAAGCTTTCTTTGAATATAGTTGTGCATCTGATCGGAGTTTGAAAGCAGCAATTAATTAAGTTCAGTTAAAATGCAGCCTCTAAAACGATTTACTCAATGCGCGAGTTTAACGACAATGTTTTGTGTGTTTATTGTGCTTTTTGGTGTAAGTTCATCGGCATTAACAACATTTGGAAAGGCGAGTCCCAATATTCCGCCACCAACTCCTCCGCCAGGTAAATCCTTTGTTTTCGATGAAACATAATAACAGAGATTTTATCACGGTAAATGCTAAATTTATTGATTAAAGTGAGTAGACAAAATAAATCCTAAATGTTCATACAAACTTCTTTATTAGTCAATCAATTGGTTGAATTTTATTTGAGTAAAATGTTCGGCATTCGAATTAAGAAAGCAAGAAGAAAATAACAATTTTAATCTATAAATAAAAAAAATCTCTTATTAGCTAAAGCACGAGAATGTTTCCGACCATCCGACTGTACCACATTGCAGAACACGACTTGTGTTCGGGACCCCCACGATGGTAAAATGCGTTGTTTATGCGGGAACAACAAGGCTTCTTCAAACGGACAATGCCACACGAAATATAACAGTAAGTATAAGAAAGGAGCGTGGTTGTCCTATGTTGACCTACATATTGTTGAATGTTAAATGTGCTGATAAGGATTACATTGGAATTCCTGACCCAAATGCAGACGTATAACATTGAATAAATACAGTTCAAAGTGTTTTAAAATAACTTCTTATCCAACATAAGAAATATGTGCGCTGGCCGCTGGCAGTCCTTCACAAAAAAGGGGAGGCGACCGCGTAAAACGGTTTTTGTGAACGTGTTGGTTAAATAATTATTACTTCCTTGTAGATAACCACAGAGAGGTTTGTTCAAGTAGTTTGCATGCAATTTGGTTTTAAAGGTGAACAAGGTGTCGGGGTGTTCCTTTCTATGGAATTGATTTATGTTTGCATTAAGTACATATATTGTATCACTATACACGTACATATGTTTTAATTAATGCCAATTTCACAAACAGACTGCATCATGCATTTTATCAACACCCTTGAATATTTCGTTTTCATTTTGATATTGCATTTACTGATAAGTTTTCAAAAACAGTTCAAATCATATCGTATATTAACAAACTGTCGGAATAATAAAAATTATACATGAAAATTTCGAATTCTTAATTGCTTCTCCTTTTATGCCGTAAATTATGTATACAAGGCCAAAGTTGGATAAATTATTTAATTTAAACATATTTTCCTTTAATGGTTCCCTTTGCAACCTTGTCAAGAAATTTTAAGGACATAAACAAGACAACAAATGCATGAAAACCACTAATTTTAAAATTATATCATAAGAACAATTCAATCATTTTGCTCTACAAATTACAAAACAAAAGAAGAAACAAAGAATTTGAAATCAAACACAAAACTAACAATTTTTTCAAAATTGTAGGTGAAATATATTTTAAATTGTTCAAGTTTTTGTAATATTGGAAATAAACGCGAGAACAATTTTTTCCAATTAATTTTAATGATGAATAATTATACTGGACCATCAATTTAGGTAAAGGTGCGGCGATTGATTAAAAAAGTTTTGTTGACTAGTAAATGAATTACATTAAAAGAATAAAATTTTGAATGATTCATTAGGAATCAGACATTGTAATGAAAGGTTTTTGTCCCGACATTAAAAATCTTAAAATTTAATAAAATGAGATTGAAATAAATTTTTCAAATTAATTCGTTCTAAATAAACGTCATTTACAGAATTAAGACATCAATGTACGGAATCTATTCAATGTGAAGAAGGTCTCATTTGCACTCAAGCCAACTCAACCGCTACCATAACCAAAGGAACGAACACCACTATTACCAAGCTATGTCTTTGCGATTTAGAAGGGGGATACACTGAAAATCTTAAAGATTATACATGCAACGGTCAGTTCTATTGAATGATTTAATGTTTTTACAAATCCTTAAATTTTACATCTTTGCAGATGCATTCAAATCAGCGGCTGGACAGTTTTTGCTATGCATTTCAATCACATTGGGAATATTGATAAAATTCGCAAAAGTCACCGTCTAATTAAATGACAGAGAAAAGGGAATAATTTTAGATTTTATGTGGCACAACTATGTATTTAGCATAAGGCACCATTTACCGCATTTTTTGCTACATAAATTCATATTTTTATGAGTATAAGTGATAAAACGCGCGTGTGTGTAACATTCCGATGTACATTTATTATGTCCTTAGTTATAATTAGTGCTTATGTCGTATAAATTAAAGAACTTAGTTATTATCCATAAATTTATGAAAAAGTCAAGAATTTAATCACTTTAGTGCTTACAAAATGGTATGTGTACATGTGTTATTAAATGTGTACATATTTTCGCAAAATTACAAAATGTTTGATTTATTTCGTCAAAAATACAAATTTCACATCTACTTAAAATTATTTGATATGACTTTTTTTATATACTTCACTTATTTAAAGTACCTATCATAATTACATAAATATATTTAATAAATTTGTCAAATGAAATTAAAAACACAAAATAAAACAATTTCTAAACTTAATTGAGTAATGTAACAATAAAAATTTTACTGACTTTTTTAGGCTGCGTTCTTATATATATATATATATATATAAATATATAATGTATATGCGTAATATATACTCGTATTAACCGCTCTTTTTCTGACAGGATCATAACTGCAAAATCTTCACTGGAAAATGAAATAGGTCTCCATCTCATATTTACCAATGATCAATTCAGTTTATAGGTAAATGCTATTTTAAAAGCAAATCTAGGCAAACCAAAAACGTTATAATATTGAACCTAAACGATAATATGAATTTTTTTCCTAAGAATAAATAAAAAATGCTTGGTGGACCAAACTACACGGTGCAAAAAAAACAAAGGCTCTCACTTTTCCATTTTATGAGATTTATATATATAATTCTTTTTTTGACATATATATGTTTGTAAATGTCAAAAGAAAATTGCTCGATTTCAAAAATCAACTACCAGTTTTTTGAAGATTGTCGTCGCGTTACAGTAGATTGAATGCGTTTTATCGTTTAACCGTTAAGTAAAGTGATTTTAAAATTATCGAATGTGATCCAATATTTGCGGCAAAACGAAATAATTAAAGCGAAATGTGTTATTAGCTATATTTTTGTCGAAAACATTAAATCAGAAATGAATAGCTTTACTCCAAAACGTGACGCATCTTGCACAAATTCTGTCGCAGAGGGAGATTTGATATTCAAGCAGATTGACCAATTTACAGCTAAACCAGAATGCGGTCCAAAAGTATATTTTTTGTATTTCCGCTATATAAATACCCTATATTTTGATATTAAATTCTATTTAAGGCGCCAAGTATCAAGGATTTCTCCATAATAAAGCCCATTAGTCGTGGCGCCTTCGGCCAGGTGTTTCTTGGCTATCAAAACAAGGAGCCCACCAAATTGTTTGCAGTAAAGGTAACGCTAAGAAATATGTAAAAATGTGTCTCCGGGATATTAATCTGGTGTTGGTTTCAGGTTATGCGCAAAGATATAATGATAAACAAAAACATGGTCTCCCAAGTAGTGACCGAAAGAAATGCTCTGGCTTTGTCACGCAGTCCGTTTTGTGTAAATCTGTTCTATTCACTGCAAACTTCGTCCTATGTTTATTTGGTTATGGAGTATATGATAGGAGGAGATTTAAAGTCCTTGTTGGCAATATATGGATTTTTCGAAGAAGCGGCAGCTAAGTTTTACTGTGCCGAAATCGTTTTAGCATTACAATATCTGCACGAACACGGAATTGTTCATCGTGACATTAAACCGGACAATATGCTCATCTCGGCGTCAGGACATGTTAAATTAACCGATTTTGGCCTTAGCAAAATTGAAATGAGACGAGGTAAAGTTGAATCTGTGCCACACAGCTCGGAAACCTAAAAATGTTTAAATTGCTTTCAAGATCTTGAGCTTTCCGATTTGATCAACTGCTCTCCAAATATTCAAGTACGCACACCAGGACAGTTATTGTCGCTAACATCTCATTTCTCATTCGGATCTACCGACACAAGAAGCACAAACAATGACAACATCCAACGATGTACCTCTACTTTTATGCTAGCCATGAATCGAGGTCGTAAGTAATTTTATAAATTACAAAAATCTGAATTTAAAACAACAGCAAAAATGCATTACAGAACCATCTGACAGTGAAATGGATACCAGTGGTCATTCTAAGCATTTCAGTGATGGCGACGTATCTGGGGTGTCGCCGTTTTTTTCAGCTGACGATATCCAAATTTCAAAAGCAACTCTTTCCAGTATCAATGTACGTTTGACAAACTTTCTTGCAATTTTTCTTATTAAATTGTTTTATTTCTTAGAGTGACTCAATGGCCTCGTATTACACGTGCAATTCAAGCTTAGGCATTAAAACTTCTAGCTGTGAATCTAGCCAAAGCATGAATAATTCATCAACAAATAATAACAACGTAGCTCAACTGAGATTCACGTGCAATAGTTGCCATACGCACATATTGACGGATGAAAAGGAAAACTTTTCAGTGCATGACTATTGCAACCGGAGCAAAGATTCGGACAACGTAACTTGTAAATTTAATTTGTTTATTGTTTTCTATTTGATTCTTTTTACAGATGTTAAGTCAGGGTAAATGCACTGAAGACTCCGGAATTTCCAGTCGCAAGTGTGACTTGTCAGTGATGAACTGCGAATTGTCCGCCATAGAAAAAGTTGATAACATGTCACACATGAAAATTGATGATAGTTGCTACGATAACTCAAGATGGTAATTTGTTTTTAAAGACCTATCCAACAACTACTAAGGTCTGATTAATCATTTCTAGTGTAAGTAACGTTGACTCAATAACTCACGAAACTGGAACAATGCAATCGCCTGTGCGAAATATTTCACGTTCATTTAAACGTCCAGAAAGCTTTATGATGGCTGCTAAACGTAAGCGATTCGTTTCCAATCGCCATGATTCCATGACTATGTCCGATCCAGATGCATCATCTAGCACCGGCCTAACACAAGAGATTGACATTCTCGATTTGGGTAGTAGTACACCAAAAAAGCGAAAGGCACGTTCTCCCCTAAAGGGTGTTCTCAAAGTGCGCTCCCTGTCTGATGATGAGATGCCCATCAACGAGAATATCAGCAATGTTTTGTTTTCCACACCAGTTTCATCCCAAAAAGCTCCTCGACGGGACAATGGACTAATAAACAAATTGAAAAGCACACGATTTGCACTGCCTAGCTCAATAAATATGTCCCAGAAGCAGATGGTATCATCCCAGTCTGAAATACCGCGTCGTATTCAAATAACGGTAATGTCTACATTATAATAAGAAAGAAAACGTAATATTGTCATGTTGATTATTTGAGCAGGACGAGCCAGCTATGTCCCCAATTACGGTTGATAATGGCGCCCTAAAAACACCGAAAGCAATACAAACACCATTTCGAACACCGAAATCGGTGAGACGTGGTGAAATCGGTTCTAGTGAGCGTATTTTGGGCACTCCTGATTATTTGGCTCCTGAATTGTTAATGTCAAAACGACATGGCCCTTCAGTTGATTGGTGGGCATTGGGCGTATGTTTATATGAGTTTATGACGGGCGTGCCGCCATTCAACGATGAAACTACGGAAAAGGTGTTTGATAACATCCTTAACAGAAGTAAGATACCTTGTTGATATCGATTTCTTTGGCATATATATTTACAAATAATTTTATAGACATTGAGTGGCCACAAGATGAAGAGGCTCTATCAGGTGAGGCTATGGACGCTGTTGAACAGTTGCTGACAATGGATCCCAAAAACAGGCCTACTGCTAAAGACGTGCAAGAAATGCAATTCTTTCACGACATTGATTTTCACAACATCGAGTCAATGGCGCCGCCTTTTATACCCTCGCCCGATGATCCAACAGATACCGGCTATTTTTCCGCACGCAATCGACTGCAACATTTAAAGTTATCTACATTTGATCTGGAAGACTAGTTAACTTCAAACGCTGTCTTTTTTAATCGTTTAACTATTTTATTTCCTTCTTTTTTGCCAACTCATACGGATTACTCTTTGTGAGAAATGTCTAATTATAAACTTCTAACGTGTAATCTACAATTACTAAAAAGGATTCCAAATACTTTCTTTTACTAATTTATGGCCATAAAATGTTCTAAACCAAACTAAATCCGTTCATTACATTGAAAACGACTTAATTACTTCAAATTTAATTGCCATATTTTCAGTAAAACACGTTTCCTAATCGGGTCGAAAGTTATATAATTAATTGAGAGAAAAAAATCTATAAGTGTAATAAATATTAATAATAAAAAATTAAAATAATTTTCGATTAAAATAATTATCATTTTGTAATTATTGAAAATAATTTAAAAGATTTTTGTTAGTATTGTTAAACACACAAAAAAATTTTTGCGATCATAATGCAAAAATATTTGTAATTTATATTTTTAGTTTAATAAGTAAAAACATTAACAGTATATATTTACTATATAATAAACACTCCAGTTAATTTAAATTTATAAAATTGTTTCAATTTTTTTCGAGTTCAACTTATTGCAAAATATTATAGGTAGGAGCTCTAAATTCTAGAAAAATAAACAAAAATGTTGGAACGTAAAAACGAGTAATACGTAATATAGTTAATAATGATTTAAATCCGAAGAATTATTTATTTTAAAATGGGTTTAACATTTTTTTAATCGTAAAACACTCCAAATAACATAATTAATTTCCTTCATTGAAATGTTGTCTTGACTGTGGCCAGGAAAGAGAATAAAATTCGCAATTTATAGTCTTTTTAATTCCTATAAAATTGTTTAGAAAATTTATAAATCTTCACTGCAAAATAATACCATTAAATTTTCAAACCGAAGTCTATTTCTTAAAAAAAAAACAAAAAGAATTGTGTTACATAACATATGTTAATAGCGAAGTTACTTGTTAGCAACAAACTTTTCAAATGTATGTTGTTATAAAAATGCATTACAGCTCTACTGACTTTTATTGAGCTCAGATGAAGCTGCATTGTTCGACATCAAAGTCTTTGTTGATTTTCCCATTTCAAATTGCAATCAGAAATGAACACACGAAAAGGAGGGACCTTCCTAAGAAGTGAGAATATCTACGCAGTTTGCATAGAACGTATTTACGTGTTCGTACAAAATTCATATTGCGCAGCATAAACGTTGGGGCACAAAGTACAGACTACATAGAGACTGCCATGTACATTGTACATCCA
Source organism: Sylvicola fuscatus (assembly GCA_026546915.1). Classification (NCBI taxonomy): domain Eukaryota; kingdom Metazoa; phylum Arthropoda; class Insecta; order Diptera; family Anisopodidae; genus Sylvicola; species Sylvicola fuscatus. The sequence goes on from JANSTS010009926.1 coordinate 85,169, forward strand.
AACCAAAGAGTAAAGAGTAAAGACCAATACAGCAAGAAGAAAATTAATTTTCAAACTCTTTGGATGTAGTCACCATGAATACATCAATCGAAGCAATTGATAAAAGCGCCATATGCTTTCCAAAATAATTGCTTTCCAGCTTCATCCACCAAAGGATTTTTGGTGTTTATTTTCGAACTTTCTATTTACAACTATACAGACCAATAGCACGGTCCAAAGTTTCCATTATGTGAGACTGTTGAACTGTTGCTTTGGTGTGTATTTGAGTTTTCGCTATCTTCGCGTCCAATCGACAACAAAACAAACATAAATTCAGCCATGTACTCGTCAACCAGGTACAAGAACAATGTGCAATGTATAGCATATAATTTTGAAAAAAATGTAGGTTATAATTTATAAAATTATTCCTTTCTTCAAAAAAGCCTTTACCCATTTTTGCATATAATAGAGAAATAAAGTGCCTTAGTGCCTCTATAGATTTTATTATTTATGTACCTTTAGCGTGACGACTCTCGTTAACGACGGCAAACATGAAAGCGAATGAGGCTGCACTTGAGACGTGCATCATGCATCCGAGAAACGCGCACCGGAAAACCTTTTGCACTGTGATACAGTTCAAAAGTAATTGTATACCATTATGGATTGCATTGTGGTGGATTAAAACTGGAAGGAGGATTATTGCTGGCAACCTTAGTGTGTGTAAACGAGGACATGAAATCCTGGAAATTTTTTTTTTTAAAGATACATTTATGTAAAATCGATGGTGTGACTCTTTAGCGACGATTCTTTATACATGTAAATCAGATTCACTGTGGGGGAATTATAGGGGGGTGGGAGGGGGGATGGAAACACTTGCTTAAATCGTGATTGACAACCCTTTGAACGTAATCTAATGGGATATGCCAAATGCGATATGTAATTGATTTTGCTGCTGACTCGTTTTTTATGGGATACCAAATAAACGTTTGATGTGATTTGTTAAAACGAAGGCAACGAATTATGGCCATTGCTCGCCCCATCCTGCATCCAAATGGATGTCCCTAAATGCGAAATGAACGTAAAAATTATGTAGCAAATGTAAATTGGAAAGGGTTGAAAACGTTTACAGTACAGCGTAAACACTCTCAACATATATGGGATTGAACAGTGAATAGGCATGAATCATGATTAATGGTATCAACTTGAGCATTGATGATTTAAAGCTTTGTCCACAAAACTGCGAATTTGATTATGTTTTCTATTCGCCGAATATATGTATGTTATAACTCACAGTTTTTCTCCTTTTATACATAGACGTAAACATAAATATCATAAGGGTGAATGGAGCCCAAAAAACGTTGAAAATGTTCTCAAGGTCATAGATAAAAGTTTGATCAGTTTAATTGTGATGCGCAAAGTTATCTTGTTCGCTGACTTCCAAATTTCTTAAGTAAAATGTTCGTTACCCTTTTGGTTATATTGATGTCATTTTGTAATTTGTTAAAGCACAAAACAATCACCGATGAATCTCAGTGCTTACTGAGCTCCATCCACACATAGTCCATCCAATTTAGTCAATACAATTTATTTACTCATACTTGGCATTGGGGCGAAGTCGTTTGCCAAGAGAGAAATGCGAGATTCACATTAACTTGATGGTATTTTCTTGTTTTTATTACATTTATTGCAAAAGTTCTTCTTGATTTATTTTTGCTTTGTTGCTGATTCTTAGTATTAATAGGTATCCTTGCCGCATTTCTGTGCTTTCATTCTATTTGCTCTGTAACGGAAGATTAAATCTTATAGCAAATATATAGTTGTACTGGTAGGTTGACATGTGCATTTGTCATCTGTGTCTTTCGCTGCTTGTATTCAAATGAATTCGTCCTGAAGAATGTAAATACTTGTATTACACAAGCTTTCCGTATCAACTGTAGCAATCAATAAATTTTACGTGTTCTTCATTAGGAATATTTGTTGTAATACATTTCAAATCCAAATGCGAGAAGTGCTGCCTTTTTGTCCAAATAATCATCAAATGCTCAAAGGAAATTGCAAGGGTGTCAGCTCCACTCCTGTTTTATTGCAACATCAAAGCATCACAGAATCCTTAAAATGTAATATATGTTTGCATTCACATATGTTCAGACGCGAACATACATACATATAATGATATGGTGCCTCATATTGTTATTTCGTAACGCGTCGCAGTACAGTGCTTAATGTATGCGTACACATGAGTTTTGGGGTACATTTAAAATATGTGTACATTTGAATGAATCAAGTCACAAAAGCGACAGTAAAGAATATTGAAACAAACCTCACTTGTAATGTCTGTTCGCGTTATATGAAAAAATGTGTTACATACATATGTACGTACGAGTATGATAATATATAAGTTATACAAACAAGTTCATTACTTCATTTGCTAAAAGCGTATTAATCTATCTAACCGTTTCAACAGGATGAAATCCTTGGATCATTATTTTGCTTTTATTAGATTTTTGTATTGTCTTTGTCTTTCAAAGAAAAGTTCTCCATATTACGTAGACTTCACTTCTGTTGAGTGCTGCGAATCTGGCTTCATTTTCCATGCTTGCTTTGAAATATTCATTCATCATGCTTTGTTTTAATACGTCGCCAAATAAAAAAACTTCTCTAGCCAATTGCGAATTGCGACACATATTCTTTTTTTTTGTCAATAAAATTCTTGAACGAAAATACTAAAATTATTGCGAAAAGTAACGCATTTTTATAAGAAAAGTAATACTGTAAAAACGTTTCTTTAGCTGCGAAATGGATTGCCAAGCATTACAAGGAGATAAAGGGGTTGTGTCAAATAATAAGCATCCAAATGGAGCCATTCCAATGGAATAAAGGAAGCAATTATTTTAATTATACAATTATTTTAATGATGGACTGAAATGAAGCCATGTTTTGTCATTGTGGCTTTTTTGCCAGCAAGATGGATAAATAAATATAAAAAGGGTTCTTTACCCTTTCAGCTTTTAGGCCACCACACGCCACCATCTTGTCATTTAATTTGCGATAGCCCTCGTTTATGCTATTACAGCATAACGCCTTATACATATTCGATGTAAGTATGAAATTTATCGCACGTATCACTGTTGACATGTTTAATTGCGCATTTCTGTTATTAATGGAACTAATTTGTTAATGAAATTCATTCTTCATAATGGGTGTTCTTTTCTGTTGGAATCTCATAATCATTAACTAAATAAGTGTTTCGATTTTACACGCATGTATGAATTACTTTAAGTGTTTTTCTTGCTGATATAAGTGATAGGAAAATGCATCATCATCCTTATCTCTGTGCAGTATATTGCAATAACTGTATTAAACGCATTAGTTTTATCGTGTTTGAAATGGTCTCGTTAACTAAGAGATTTGGTTGAAATATTGCAATTATTGATTGCTATGTTCGAATCCCAAATAATTTAGTTTCGAGACCACTGCAAACGAATTTTAAATCTTGAGAAGTATGCAAATTTAAGTGTTTTTTTAATATTTTTTTTTTCAAAAAACCAAATCATCTATGAACTTTACTTCTTTTTTTTTCAAGAATATCAGATTTTTTAAAATGTTATGTTTGGTATTTTTGTAAACTATAGATCACTAAAAAATCGATTATTTTTTGGCTGAACTATTATACCGGCCGGGCCCTGACACGTTTTTACACTATAAGACAAAAATGAACATCTTGCAAATTTGAAATCATGTTTATAGAATTGATTAAAGTCTAATTTTAATTTTAATTTTCGTTATATTAAAAAATTATAATAAATCAATTTAATAAACACTCAGGTACATCACATACTGTAGTCTATACCTGACAGTATATAATATGAATATATTGCAAATATGTAACTAATTATTTATTTTAATAATGGATTTATGATTGCCTGTGCACAGTTTTCAGTTAATTAATAAACAATTATTCAGTCAACACGATAATATTTGTGATTGGTTTGAGGAATTCATTTAATTCGGATGTTATTAAGTTGTAAAAGTTGGTAATCATCTCATATGTTTATTCAATTAAAATGTATTTATTTAAATTCATGTACAACTTTTATAAGCGTAATTTACCGCAGCGATTAAACAAACGAGAACTGAATCCACAGTGTCTAGACGCTAGGATTGCACAAATTTACAAACTTTTTGGGCGAATCCTTAAATATTATGTTCAGAAATATGCGGCTATTTATTTATTTATATAGTAGATAGGGAGCTAATGATTAAAATATAAATAAATATGTGGCCCATTGTAATTGTTTTTACTGTAAAAGTTGTTTCAAGCTTTTAAATAAAAGTCATGAACGTCAAGGAAGCGTTAGTATAAGCAAAGTTGTGAAAAATTTACTAAACTACATATTTACGGCAAAAATAATTTCCATCTTTTTTATAAAGAATATTTTATAATATTATGTAAAGAAATCTAAATTAATAGCTTCGTTGCACGCAAAAAAAAACGTAGCTGGAGAGACCAAATAGTGAATGTTTGATTTGAATTTAAACGCAAAACAAATTCGCATAAAAAACATTTGAATGCATATGAGGAAAGCATTGACATTGAGGCAGGAAGTGCATCAATAATCCATGTAGATGTGCTGTTGTAAAAGATGTGTTGAGGAGTGTGAAGCATGTGTATTCAAACATTCGCACATGGACGTGGGCACATTTCTTGCAATGTGAATTGTCAATGGTTGGTTATTTGTTTTAGCAGAAGGGTGCTTAGCATCTCAGTTATAAAAGATACAAAAACTCTCACTGGGTTGATCTTGATAACAGCTTGTTTTCAGAAATATCCTCCAATTCTCTACAAAGCGAATACGCTACAATGAAGCCTTTTCACCGCACGTACATACGTCGTGCATATACATATGTACATACGTATGTACGTAAGCATGTTGTATAATTCTACTTTTGTAGAATACTATCGAAATGTTCATTTGCAGCATGCAAAGATTTGTTATTTATATGCGAATGTTTTTTTTATGTTATTTTAAAGAGAAGATTTCTTAAACACACTTCACTTTCAAATTTAAAAGGTTTTGTTTTTAAAATTAAAGTTTTTACTAAAAAATGCTTGAATATCTTAAGATGTTTAGCAATTTTTTTAACATTTTTAAAAAATGATACCTAATTTTAGCATTAAAAAATATGATCAACCATTTGGAAACGTGATGTAAATCAAAATAAATTTTAATGTAACCATAAAAAATGCGTATTTAAAAGTCCTAAAAAAATATCAAAATTCAACGTATTTGTAAATGTATACATAATTGTACATATGTATATAACTACATATATTTCTATGTATATTTTATTTGAAAATCTTCGAAGGATTTTTCTCTTTTACAAATTCACCATTTTATATGCATATTTTACATAAATATCGGCAACATTTCCAAAACAATCGATATAATTGATTATTGTCAGTAATTAACAACTAATTGTCATGCATTTAAATTCGAACAATAAACACTTAACTCTACTCTGGTGCTTATCTAAAACGCACATATTTACATGAAATAGGAAATATATTCATGAGGCATAACACCCCTACGCGGATAAAATGTGTGATGTGGTGAGTAATTGAGTAAATTTGTTATGTGACTGGTGTAAATGTCGGCGAAGCGAAACAGACGTCGTGAGAAATAAGTAGGATTGTGGTATGTACGAAAAACACTGCCAAATTGCTCGTTAAAGACGCGCTTCGTTGCATTCCTGCAAAGTGTAAACAAATTGATGTGATTACTGACAGAATTTACTTAATTTACGAGTATACGACAACTCAGAAGGCAACAACGCGAATAACAATACCAAATATAGACAATTACAAACCTTAAATTATCGCGCTCCTGCATCCACGATTTAACTGCAGACTGAGCCTCAGGAGATTCATCGTCTTGATAGTCTTCTATCAATTGTGTCAGCATTTGCAACCAATTAGCATTGGTTTTAAACTCCTGTTTATTGAGCGTCTTTATTTCGTGCTAGATATTAGACATTCTACTTAGAGTTTATATGCAAAAGATGTCTACCAACAAGAATAATACCGTAAGTTCACTTATAATGGCGCCTGTACGCCATCCGTGCTCCAGCGTAACATCAGCTAAATCACTATAAGGATGGTCACCAAAGTATAGAACTTGCTGTCCTCTCCATCCAGTCAAATCTTGCATTTGTTTAACAGTTCCCTATACATAATTATTTAAAGATAAACGTCTTTAAGATGTGTTACATGATACTTACTTCATAGTAAACTTTTCCCTTTTCTAACTTTGTCACACGATCCCATAAATGGGTACCGGTGGTTTCGTCAAGTATGCGAATCGGACGGGAGTCATCGGTAAAGAATTTTGGCTTACGCGCTTGGACAATGACGACATCGAAAAAGTCGCGCCAATCAGTTCCAACTAGCATCTCCATACCTTTGTTACTATTCAAAAAATAAAAATTGAATCAAACAAATATTCTTAAAAAGAAAACTGATCTGTTTGACTTACACAAAATGGTAAGGACTGTTTGTCACAAGAAATAACTTCTTTTTGGCAGCAACAAGAGTATCAAGGTATTTCCTCAGATTTGGATTGCTCTCAATATACTCACTGACATTATTTGAGACAATTCCATGCATAATTGGGTGACACACGCGAACAGAATTCTTTTTTACACGAATGAAAAAAAAATGATTAAAAGTAATAAACAATAGATTACAAGACGTACTTTAACGTCATGGAACATTATTTCTGGATGGTAGTCAATGTGGTTGCTCTCAAAGTACTGGGCCACATTGCAAAGCAAACACATTTCGGGAACTGAAAAGAGATCAGCCAGTTGAACCATTTTCGATGTTGCCCCCTGATACCAAAAAGTTGGGATTAAACTGATGTTGACATTGAATGTACAAGAAAGCTAACCTGTGAGCCTTTTGGTGTACCTTCGACATATGCAATCGGGATGATGCGATTTTTGTACATTTGCAGGACCTCACCATCGGGCACTGGCGTCAATCCTCTATAAACGGTTCCGAATTGAATTTGCAGAAATGAGTCAAGTTTTAGCAGCAATCCTTTTTCAATGTCATAATGCAATCCTCGGACCGCGAATCCCGGTTGATATTCAAGGTTTCTGATTTCACGAGGATACTAAATACTAAATGTGAAAAGAAAATTGAAGAAGAAAACTGAAGATAATTACCTTGTATCGGTCGATAAGCATATCGCGTCCCAGATTATACAGCAAATTATCGAGCGAAGGCTTGTAACATGCTAAGGTGTAATCATAGTCAAAACCATACACCTCGACTTCCTCCAAATCAAGCTCGTTACAAGCAAATACACCCGTTTTGTTTACATCTTTTGGCAGTTTTTTGGCTATAAAAATTTTGTTTACTTTAAATGTATTTATATATTATATGGTTATCTGTGTTTTTGTTGGTTGTTTTTTTTTTATGTAGAAATAAAATATATATAGATTTTGGCCTATGAGCTTAACATTCACATATGTGTAATTTAATTACGTAAATGGTATATTTCCATATAATTTGAATGAGAACAACTCGACACTTCCAAGAGTGTTATGTAAATAATTTATAAGATCTATAAAACCTAACATAGGTAATAGCACATAATATAACCTATAGATATTGTAAACAAAATAATATAATATGTTCTATGCTAATGCCACAGTTTCAGATTGTCTCTGTTGCAATATTCTGACCGAATCATCAGTAATAGTGCCAGCTGCAATAATTGTTATTGTTGTCTTAAGTCTTAGGTAAAACATACATTTGTGCATGTTGCCTCAAGGCTGTTCTTTCAATAAATCTATAGAGCTTACAAAACACAAAGTTCTCTAAGCAATACATTCAAGTGATTTGTCTAAACGCTAAACTCTATGCTACACTATAAATTCTTACATATACATGGAAATTTTATATAGTTATTTAAAACTGTACGTACATTTAAACTTTTCCTTAGTCTTGTTATAAATAGATTGGTAATCAAGGCGGTGTTGTTGATCCGTCGTTGTGTTTGAGAAAAAGCGGGACAGTTTAAGAGCGTGTTGTGTGAGTGACGTCACAGTTCTATGATGCTGCACTAATTTTAGGCCCAAGTGCATCTTAAAGTTGTTTCAAAGTGTTATTCTATTTCGATGCGGCGTCCTTAACATAAGGGTCGCCGTATTACAGTAAGTGTGTACGAAATTTGGTTAACTGTTATCAAATGCGGTTGTTGTCGTCACAATCACCATTAGCCACCGGGATCTTATCACAAATTCACTATCGATTTTTACTGCGCTTGAAGTGACGTTTAAGAAAATCGCACTAACAATGCAGTCGAGCTATGACGACGGAGCACTGGCCACAGATTATAAGCAAACACTGCACCAACCGACACTTTACTCACGATTCAAAGCGACAATTTCATTTAATTCACAGATAACATTATGTATCAGTCCCAGTTCTATCTTTTTTGTGTGTGGGTGTAAAGTCGTCGAAGAACACGCGACAACGCCACGAAACGTCATGCGAGTCTGTCTTGAATGAATTTATCAATTATACGCGAGCGACAAATGCTAACAGCTGATATTATGGCGACGTTCGTGCGACTGTGCAACATTCCTCCGCCAAACATACTCGTACACACACAAAGTTGTGTTATTGATAACGAAAGTTTCCATTATATTATTAAAACACTTATCATGACAGACTAATCAATCCCCTATGCAAATGATTGGCCTCCAATCATGCGTAAGCGTTTTTTATGTTGCAATTTCATAACAGACGACAAGATAATCCAAAGTCTGCGTAATTACTTGAAAAATACTTGATTTTGATAAAAGCTTTCTGATGCGCAAGCTCGTGAGTTACATGTGTGTTCAATATACGTATGCATACAGCTGGAAGTTGAATGTGTGCGTTGTTTATGTAAAATAATACTGCACATTTTATTAGTAGTTACAGACTTTTTGAAATATACCATTTACGCAAAACAAAGCACGTGGCAGGGAGAGCCGGAGCCCAAAAGTATATGTATTCGTATATATAATATGAAGTATATTCGTTTACTGTAAATATGTTATAACAAGTCGAAAACCAAAATTTGTTATGAAATTTGGTCGCGATGAAAAATGTAGTGGCGCCAACCATATACATACAAACAAATGTCGCGGTACTTAAGGATGCGAATTTATGAACAAAAAAACAATAAGTATTAGTTTTTATTAGGAGTTTATTTATTTTTTATTTTTTTAAACTTGAATTCGATCCCATTTCTATTTTATTATTACCGACAGATTCGTTTCAATTGTTCGTCTTTAAAAAAGCAAATTTAAAAAAGTAAGTTTATTTTATTCACAGTAACTGTAGAAGAAAAAAATTAAGAAGAAAAATGAAGAATACGACTATATCTCAAAAGCGATTAACAAAAAGAACATTTAAGTATGTTAGATTACATATACATATATTTATAAGAAATACAAATGTGCAGACCTTAAACATCTTTACAAAATTTAGAAATTGTAAAATAATCTATGGCAATACTAAAATATTTTTTTGACAACAGAAAAAATGTTTACAAAATTCCACACATTTCGCATAAAATTTAAAGAATGATAATCTGTTGGAAGTTGTAATTTAATATGATTTAAAATATAAATAAATGATAGAGAATTTAAAAAAATGAAATAACTTTATTCGCACATTTACTCTATGTGAATAAGCAATAAGATAAAGCTGTATAGTTTTACCTATATGTATATACATTTGTTTTCATGAATGATCTGCATGTGGCAAGGCTTCATTTCAGAAAACACATTTATCATGTACACAACATATGCAGGTATGCATGTATGTACATTTATGTCTTTGCCGGCATCCCAGTTTTCATCATATACGCACCAATGTACCAAAGTACGAGTAGAAGTATTCTGAGGAAAACCACCCCTGGCTTCAAAGTTAAATATTCTCTTTAAATTATTATTGAAGCGTGGTTTTTTACATAAAATGAAATTGACGCGGCCCGTAAAGATAGAAGGCAACCGTGCCATTTTATGAATGTATGTAATATGTATACGAAAACAGAGCCTAAGGTAATTCTAACAACAAACTCATATTCGCGAACTGCTGGGGTACCGGAGTACAAAGCACGTTCGCGAATGCCATTTTCATTAAATTACGGAAAATAATTTAAGAAGGAGTACCCCCAATGGATTTAAATGGGAGCATTCAACTAAATGGCGATTGTTATAACCAGATGTAAACTGATAAGTCGTACATGATTCATAATTGATACATTTTATGTATAGGTAATGTACCTACGCGTACATTTATGTTCCCCAAACTGGCTTGAATACTACATATTTATTATGAATAGCATTATGATGAGAAATAAATGTTATATGCTAAGATCTTCTGTCTATCAGTAAACTAAGAGTCCTATAGTTATATGTATATACGCCATTTATTATTAAGATTAGAAATTCTTGAGACTTGAGTCTACGTGAAGATAATTGTGTCTTACAAGCATTGTTTGATTTCATATGTTTCAAAAGTATGGAATAGAAATTTTATATGAAAACACTAAAACCAAATCGCATCGCAAAACTTTCTGCACGAATAATGCCATCAAAATTTAATTTTTCATAAAAACTCAAATGGCTTTGCAACTACAGGAAGTAATAATGTGACTTTCTGCACCTTCAAAATTTTGAATTTATAAAAAAATGATTTACTCATTTTTTGACTAAATGTACCATAAGTAAAAACATGGCGCGTCAATTAAAAATGTCAGCGCAACGGCCACAGGCAATCTTTTATCAAAATGGAAATCTTCTGGCAAATATCATAGAACGTTTCAATTCTTATTTGATGTGGAATGACACTAAAGTGGTTCTATCAAGTTATCAAGATTGTCCCACATCACATTGGTCCATGGCAAATATAAAAAATATTATACTGATAATGCAGTTCTTTATCGGGATGGTCTAAATGTTTTTTTTTCCAAGGACGTTCTCGTATGGCACGTTTTGCACAAACATAAATATAAATTCTTAAATAAATTAGCAAAAACTTTCTTTGCCAATATCATTTTACATTGAATGTATCTCATCAAATTTACATGTTTGCCTACAAGACAATATGAAATTCTGACTTTTGTCTTTGCACAAATAAAATAAAAGAATTTGGTAAATTTTTTTTGAAAAATACCTAGTTTTTAAATTTTGAGTGCTTTTGCACGATTTTTGTACAAAGTGTGTAAAGCTTATGATAATATTTTGGCACTCCTTGTCAAGACTCATGGAAATTATGTGAAAACACTCAATGCAGCATAACTAACTTTTTATTTTTGAGAAAGAATTCATAAATATTTATAAATTCACTTACAAATAGTTAAGAGTTTTAATTTTAATCAATAAATTATACTAAATCTGAAACCAGTAAATAATTCACATTCATAAGTTTTCTTTTTTCTTATTATATGAAACAATAACCCAAAACATTCCCTACATTCATTGTTTAAGGTTTAGGAATTACAAATGCAAACATATTTGGCATTAGACAAACATTTTCAGACTGTACACAAAGTACAAAACTATATGAATAGAGAGATACATAATAATGCAGCATTCGCATAACTCTCAATGAAACTACATTCGCACATATGAGTACACTTCAAAAGTGATCTTTTTTATCAAAAGTAATATAAGAGGCGAACCATATTATCGTCGTCATAGATCGCTGAGTAAACAGCATTCGTCATTTGACTTCAATGTCTGCTAAATTGAAAAGCGAATGAATAAGGCTACCAATAAGGATGTAGCCGTTATCGCGATTGCTCTACATTATAGCAAGCATTGAATAGAACTATGCTCGAATATGCTTGTGTCGCAATGTGCACAATATTCCGTTAGACTTTGATATATGATTCAAAATAGAACAAAGTCCAAGTGGAAAACACTCAGCAAACAAAAATGAGGAACATCAAGAAATTGGGGATTGGGCCGCTGAATGTTTTTTATGACATTTCAAGGATGATGTGTCAAGAACTTTTCGATATGGAGGAGACCATAAATTCAATAATGCCTCATTGTGCCTTATTTATTCCCAAGATTATGTATGTGCTCGTAGCTGGCATATAGAATCCTTTTAGTTTACATGAAAGTTAATCATGGATTTCTTGTGACGACTGTCGAACCAGAAAACTAATCCAGTTTCCTTATTATTTGGCATATTCTATTCGTTTGTCAGATACAATTAAAAGGAAATATGTGCCATATTTAACATATATGTAAATTCAGTAAAAGCAACATTATAACAAAATGTTTTACTAAATCTCCTAAGTTTGCTAAGTCGCGTTACGAGAACAATACTTTTACATTTACATGGATCGAATTGTTGTAAAAATGCGACCTTAAGGCACTTTTTAAGTCATACAAATTTGAACGGTTTAAAATTAGAAAATGAGTCACATATAAATGTGGAATTATTTTATCTGTTCTAAGGGATGAAAAAATACATAGAATTGTTTGAGTCAACTGCAGCATAATGATTATTGATCAACAAATTTGCAGTATATTTTATAAGTAAATAAACTAACAATTTAAGTCCTGGCATGTAAATTGTAACGTAATCAAAGCAAACTGTAAATAGTGAAGATTTGAAAATGTTTGTATAGTCCATGAGCAAATATATGAATTATATGTATGCTTAAGTCACTAGTCACTATTCAATGTACACAAATCAGCAAACGATCTTTCGTTCATTTTTAATTGAATAGGACAACAGAAGCCAATCCTGACACAGTTCTCAAGTACTGCTCGACACTCGTACATCCACTTCAATTTGATAAGCAAATTGAATCTACTAATTGAACTACTCGAATGCATTAATCACGCATAATGCACATACATCCACCACATGCAAACTCAGATGCACATACGATATGTTGACTTGTTGATGGAAAATCAATTGATGATTGCAAGATTGGATGGACGCCTTGTTAAAAACTAAGCTTTGTCTGACAAGATTAAAGCTGAGCAATTGGTTTGTTATCAGTTGGAATTTTATGGAAATTTTTTTAATATTTTTAAATCAACAAATACTTATCAGACGTATTCATAAGTCGTCTAAAGTCAATTGTCCGTAGAAACATTTGAATAAGTGTATGCAACTCAGACTTTTATATATTCAATATGAAATTTATTTATTGGATAATCCCTATATATATATGTGATGACTCAACGAAGAAAGAAAACGGTAATCCACCCGAGTATCCACTTTAGAATCTGAATAATCATTTTTGTTTTAGCCGAGTTCATGAGCAATATCAGTTTGTTCATATTCTCTCTATGAAAAACATCGTATTTCATGGACCGTATGTACATGCCTACAGTAAACATAGGTATACAAGTATATACGTGCATAAGAAGCTATATTCATAACACTTACTGACGGTTGGGCGCTTTTGGCATTTCAATTGGTTTCCTTGAGGGTTGCGTATACGGTGTATGTACTAGACGTATATATGAAGATCACAAAAGTTTGATGTCTGGAAAATATGTGGACTATGGAGCCATACACAATATAAAAGAAATAATCATACGTTTGCGATGAATTGGCATACAAACAGATTTTCATATAATTTTGTTGTTCAAAAACGATACAATGGAGACTATACAAAATTCTGTTATTCAACCATTTAAAGTTTTGACCAATTGCAGTGAAATTATTCTCAATTTTGTGACTGACAAGGAAATGGCAAGAAAAAATTGGTTTAGTGATTAAGAATATCATATACACGAAAAATGTAAACAAATTAAAGAAAATCTATGTTTCTGCTGAAACTAGACCCTTATTGAATTACAATCAAAAGAAATATCATTTCATTTTTTTTTACATAAAATTTAATAAAGAAGAAACTGGCCTCAGAAACCACTTTGCAAACTTTTATTTTAGATTAGATTTGTGTAATTTAAAATTTTGTTTAATTAAAATTATACAAATCATTCCACAAAAAATTTTAAATGTCATTTTTAAAAGCCTTGAAGAAAATATTGGTAAAAATTGGTATATGTAATATACGCAAGATCACTAAATAAAGCATTGACTTTATTAACCAAACACATTTGTAAACATCATTTAATAACACCCTTTTCAACACCAAAAAAAAAAAAAGAAGGACGTATCAAATCGCGTGCCGCGCCGCTGGTACTTTCGTTTTCCGAGAGTCAAGACACAGAAGTTAACGATGTTATGTTTATGTAATTGCGAACATTTATTTCAGGCATAAAAAGAAGCCCTAATTATCATTTACGAGTTTTTGAAAGCATGCTTCAAATTAAATTTGCCCATTGACAGGCGCGTCCGCTCAAAATGATCGAAGCGATAACTTTTATGTAACTGTTTGCTGCATAATTTTTTGAGGGCAAAACTATACACATATACTTGGTACATATATTCATTCATGATTCAGTTGAAACACACAAAATAAAGAAAAAGGGTCTAGAAGCAATATGTAATTCTGGCCAGACTCATACCACGCCGGCCGAAATATTTATTAGCTCTAAAAATTTATGCGGCTTCACAATATCGCACGCGCGCTCGTTCACATCCAGAAGCCGCTTTTATGTCCAAACTCCAAACTCCAAACTTCAAGCTCCTTCCATTTTCAACATTCTTCTGCAAAAACAACGCTTATGATCGCAAATACTCTCATACTATATGCATATGCCGCTTCTATACGCCATGTATACGTACTTATTAAATATATGTCTATATCTCAGTGAATGATGACAAAGAATTTTTTATAAGGCTCTTGGAAGGAGTCGAAGCTCGCAAAACACAAAGACTAATAAAATGATCTCTTTTAAATTTGTGTTTATGAATCCTATTTCGCACTGGCCATCTGGTCAACACAAACAACCAATTAACGAATGTGACTAATTTATGATACTTAAGCAATGGTTGAAAATTTTTTAATTATTTTTTTTAATGAATTTTGTGGTAGCCACAAATTTCTATGACAATCGTGGTATCGTGGTGGCATATAAAACATAACATATGCAACTGCGGCCGACGAAAGATGTTTAAGGAAAAAGCGTAAGAATATTGGACGCTGTCTATAAAACTAGTTATGGGACATTAAAGAAAATTATGTATTCTAAAAGGAGCATAATCTGTGGGCCAAGTTGACAAAATTGGGTAACCTTTACCTTAGAACATTTTGTAACCTTTAAAAATGTGCTTTTCGACAAATGATGCCAATAATATGGAAAATGATGCGGGGAAAGAAATGTAACGCCGATGTATGATAATATTTATTTTTGCTTGTATAATCAAGGACAAAAGTAATTGGTTTTATATTATACTTTAATGGATATTGTTTAAATTTTTCATTGTTCCATCAAGAAATACGGATTTCTATTTATTTTTTAATAATGAATAGGTATAATTGAACCTAAATAATTTATTATGTCTCTAAACTATGGAAACTAATTATTTCAAATTTCAAAAAAGACATTAAAATAATCATTCTTTAAAAAATTGGCTATTAATTACCAAAGTAAAAACATAAAACATAAAGAGGTTTCTTCAAAAATGTTGTTTTGCAAAAAAAATTATAAAAATGTCCATCACAATCGCCAGATTTGATTGTTAACAGAAAAAGTTATAAGGACAAATTCCAATTTTTTTCTTCTTCATATTTACATATGTACATTGTACAAGTACTTTTTTGGAAAAGGAAACATATTGAAACATGAAAGTCGTAATCAGTGAACAATGATGTATTGTGTCGCCATATGAAAACGAAAACGAACAAAATGCATGATGTTAGACGACAAGCTAAAACCTCTTGAGATATCATCCTTCCGTCTGAGCGCATCGCCTGAATTGCATCAGTAGTAACTGCACCAGCAACTTAGAAAAAAAATTTGCACGCCTTTGTAAATCATAAAACACGAATTGCACACTCGTCTCATCACGGCTACAGACTTATGATTGTATGCAAATCGCGGGCTCACAATGGTGATAAATGCTGAAGGTATGTTTTCATATATGGTTATATGTAATTTTCAATTTCATAATATGGTATAAAGTGTATGGTTAAATGTAAGGTACACATACACAAATAAGCATAACAGGAATGTACACAATTTTTGCAGCATGTACTGCTCAAGTGAGTAAATTGTTATGAAAAGATACCATCGACAAAGCCTCGTGGGATGATGTGGAACGCTGCGCGTATGATGAAAACACGACGTTTGATAAGAGCTTCTTATGTTTTCATTTTTTTTTTTTTTACTATATCCATTTTATTTCATTTATATATGTTTTCATGTGTACATTAATTCTCTCATGTGAACATTATTATTCATTAGGTATGCGTATATGACGAAGCCTCACACACTTATGGTAGGCGTGCACAATATCACTCAATGTTTTTTATGGCATGCACATAGAGGGAATTCATGTTATGCACATTTACACGTGCTTTAATAACTTGTACCGCACTTGCCAAGGCATGTCAAGATTCCCGGTATTTCCTGGGTAAATATTTATATTTCATATATCCGCGAATGTGTACAATGAACCCCGTAGGTACAGTTCCATATATGCCGGCAGTCGGCACCTTCTTCGTTATCAGAATAAACATCATCGACCATATATAATTGCTTTTGAAAAAGAAAGCAATTTTTATACCGAAAAACTACCCTTCGATTCAAAAGTTGATGTTGAATGTGCATGGCTTATGTTCACCATACCTATATTAAGTTTGATTTCCTTGATTGAAGGTAGTCGAAAGCCAAGCCTCCCTTTTAATATCCTGTGCGAAATAGATAAATGATTGGAGTTGGCCCGATGCCGCTCGCTACCTTTCTATACCAATAAACTGACTACTGCACCACAAAAATACATTATTACTGGTGGCAGACGAAAAATGAAAGGAGTGTTACTCGCTGTTATTTATTAATAGTACATATTTAGGATAATTAGTCCTGTATTAAAGTGAATTTTTTATTATTGTAATAGCAGGGGTGCGTGGAATTTCTTGGAGCCTCCTGTTTGTTTATTTCATGCCGCATGCGAGGTTATAAAGTGAGGGACTTGTAGAGAAAAATTGAATAAATAAAACGTGAGTTCAGGTGCAATAAAAATTTTAATGTATATTTATGACTGGATTTTTTCGGGTTAAAAAAAAAAGATTTCACAAATATGCGTTTCTGAATGCTTGAAGTTTGGTTTTTACAATTATTATTTCTGCTTGACAAAACAATGATAAAATAGTGGCGCATCCGCGTGACCTTTCAGTGCAATAAAGTAAAAATGTCATCTATTGTTTTTACTTGGATAAGGTTTTATTAAGAAAAATACGCGGCAGGTTGGACTCAAGCAATAGTTATTATAGTCGTATATGTTTCGTATATAGAAGATGTATTTTTTGAAAAGTGTTAATGATGCCAGGACATTTTCTACTACCAAAAATTGCGTTATTCGTTTCTTCTACTTGGACATTTCTGGCAAAGTAATTAATAGTAATAATTCAAAAATAATCGTAATTCGTAATAAACTCGTACTCGTAATAAAAATAAAAATAAAAAAACAGAAAAAATGAATAAATTACCACATAAATAAACTTAGTTTTTTTGAGACAAGCTACTTTTAAATCTAAAAAGCAATTAAAAAACCTTAAAAATGTTTTGTAGTAAATGCCGCAAGGTACAAGTCACTTTAGGTTTTTTTTTATAAATTAATTAACAAAAAAACATTTATGTCAAAAGACATGTTAAATAACTATGTTCGCCATGCGTAAAAACAAAAAAAGGCATTTTAGTCGTTTTCGAAAAAATTCTGAAAACATATTAGTGTTTTTCGTGAATGACTTGACCTTGAGAGTCATCTTCCAAAAAATCCAACAAAATAAGTTAATGACTTTCATCATTTTCGCCATTATTTTTTTATATGTAAGTAGTATGTACCCATAAACGCTTGTATCCTATCACGTAAACTTGATGAAAATGTTACAAGGGTATAAGTAGTAATAGAACAACCAGCTCGAATCTCTCATTTTCCACACAATACTTTAAGACAGCTTAAAATGTTTAAAATTGACACATCAAAAAATGTTGTTGAAGTATTAAAGTAAAAAAGGTGTTGAACATTATAAATTTTTGTAAATTCATTTAATATAAAATTTGAGATTAATGCAAATTTAAGTATAATTAAATAGAAAGCTCATTCATAATATTTCACTGTATTTCCATAATGTTTTTTTATAAATCTTTGAATACACAATAAAATGTTGTTAAAGATTAAATTTGAAGAAATATTTAAAATTAATATGTTCAGCAGCATTAAAGCGACATGTTGAAGTGGTAAATAGACACAAAAAAATGGAATATTTTTACAGTAATACAAAAAATACCCATAGGAAACCTAAATAGCCTCCTGTTGAAGCTTATGAAAGATGAACTCAAAAAAAGGCAAATCGTTTGCCCGTATACTCAATAATTCAAGGCGATGCAGAAAAGAAAATGCGCCGCTAGGGAGCAGACAACGAAAAGTGATTCTGTTCTGAAGAAAATTTTCACAACAATATTTCGTGTTGGTTGTTTGTTGAATTTAGAAACATAAGTGTTTTATTTTAATGAAAACTTTGAAATTATAGAACTTGAAAAAAAAACTTCCCATTATTTATATGATATTATGCTACTGAAAGGCATTAACACAATTGAAGTTTAAAAGTAATGATTAAAGAACATAAGTTGTTCTTCAAATTTCGTTTTAACTTTCAAAAAAATCAGCATTTAGTGCGGATAACAGAATAAAAACAATTCTTACAATTCGCTCCTTCGACCAAAATTGTGTTATTAAATTTCCGATGAATCAGTATGCAAGACCACGAGGCTTTGGCATTAGTAATTGCTCTGAAAACATCCTAAAGTCCTTTGCTTTTATGTTATAATAATAGTGAAACGCGGATTCATTGCAACTGCAAGCCACGCTCGCTTGTATATCAATCACGGAGCTCTTTTGAAAATGGCAATAATAAATAATTCAGCTTTACATTTTGCAATGTTTAGCGCACGCAATTAAAGAATAACCTCAAGCATAATGCTGGCATATGTATATTATTATGTCTGCGGTGTGTACCATAAAAACTGAAAAACTGACGGTATTTTTGTTCGAAATTCACACACTCTGTTCTTCAAGTAACAATAAATATGGTTGGTATAATTGATGTTGCGTGCAATAACTTATATGTATATTCACTCGTTTCAATTTTGCTTTATTGTCTAACTGAGACAATCAAGAATGAATTGCAGCCAGGAGATCTGCAGCTTACAAAAAAAAACAGAGCTGCATTTACTGATCTACTATAGAAGCGAAAGTTCTTGACTTGAGCTTTATGTATTCTGGCAACCTTTTTAATATTTCATTTACAGTAAACAAAAAATTCGTTTTTTTATGAAAGAATATAGTTCCAACAACGTCAACTTTTATGGTTGTTGAAACAATTAAAGAAACTTATGAAATAATATGTTGTATTGTAATAGTAGTTAATTTTTAAATACTTGTATTTTTCAAATTTGGAAGATTATTTTTATAAATGGATATTTTTTTGTCAAGAGATAATAAGTTAATTTAGTGAAATTTCCTTGGAGCTTACGAAACGACCGTTAGTTAACAGGAATAAAATCTACGTACGAGTGATTCAGCGGTAGGACATAAATAAGAAAAACTTTCATGTCTACATTTCAGCCTGGTTTATTATCATCAGCACACGACGTACAAAAGGCATAAATTGGTTGGCTCAAATTCAAGACTATGCAGAAAACACCATAAAACTCGCTTGTTAATATTTTAGCTCCCTGGAGGCTACCGAACATATAAGAGAATCTGCTTTTTATTATACAAACGTTCTATGTTATGTTGTATTATGTACTTACTACTTATACAAATTCCACTGACCACAGTGAGAACACACAGGCGTCTTATACTTTAGGCCAGCCTCTCTATTTTGAATGTGGTTATTGGAAATATATGTAGAATAAATGCTTTTGCATCGCTTTACAATATGAGTTTTCAACCGCTAGGGCGGAAAATCATAAATTTCATACAGAAGAAGTATTTCGGAATTCGAATTGTCATTGTTATTTAAATACTTTTGCTTGCATGAAAAACGTTCATCAATCACTTGGAAAATCGTTTAAGAGATATTGAGTTTTAAACAGTCTTTAGCTAGAATTTTACATCAAAAACACAATCATCTTACATCAACCCTTGTACTTAATTAAAAGTGAATACAATACTTAATAATAATTTTGGTGAGTCGTTATTGCTTAAATTTAATTTTCATTTCTAACCACAGATCTGGCCAACACGTCTTGTATGTTACTTATACGCAATTGTAAACATTGTGCAATGCGCATCACAATAGTTTAAGCCTTGTGTGTTCAGTGCATATGGTAAGACGTTGCATCTAACCTATTTTGACGAATTGATTTCCTTTTGGAAGCGATCATTAGTTGATTCTTGAATGGCTACTAAATTCCAACTGTATACATAATATGTATTTATTCTGTCCGTCGAAGCACATACGCGAGGTTATTCGAGGTTGTGTTATGATTTCTGTATATAGACAGGCAATTTCAAAAAGAGTTCGTTCGAATTCATGTCCGTCTTTGATGCCAACATCACACGTTGTTTTTGTTCAGCTAGACGATTGTGTAAACAATTCAAAATTGATTAGTATTCATGAGGCTTTATACTTCCACATAATAAACCTAAAATGTATACGTAAAGTTTATGGGCTTTTGTTACATACTCGTTTACTTGCGATTTTAATTCTGAAGAATGTGAATGTAGCTCTATTTGTGTTTGCCAACGACGCTAACATCTTGGCGACATCTGTTAAGACTTAAAAGCTTTCAGTTAGCGACATACAAATGTGTTCAATCATAAATGAAGAGCTTTAAACATGACACATCCGCAAAATTTTTAATATCAATATTTTAGGATGGAATGCAATGATCCTGTTTCCGATGTAGCTGCATGAATATAATTGTTAGTTGTAGACTTGTAGTCTATTAAGAAGCAATTGATATATCCTATAATTTCTCTTCAAGATACATTTTTATCTTAAAACTCGCACCTTTATTATGATTTATGCACAATACAAAAGAACAAAGTAAACACAATGCTCTTATTTCCAATGCTTTCTTCTGTCTAATGTGAGAATTAAGGCATTCTTTAATTATGTCTATATGTCTATTCATTCATTTAGACTTTTATTAAGCTAAAACGAAATGTTGCTTTTCTTCTTTATCCTATCTTCTTTTTTTCCCAGAATACTAATTAACATTCAGTTCTACATAATACATTGTTGAATGTTTAATGTTGATTCACTTCATTTTTAATTGACCTTTATATACTTATTATTATGCATCAGCTACATTAAACAATAAGGCTTTTGGAGAAATGCTGAGAACATCTATTAACATTCACAATAGAAATATGTGTATTTTAGCAAAATATTTTTTTTAAACACACAAGAAAGCAGACTTTAAATAATGCGGTACTATTTGTTGTTCTCCTACATATTTTTTTTGAAATTTCATGTGAGTCGTTTATCAAAAATGTCAACAAAATGTTGACAACCAAATTTTTAAATGTTGAGCGGTATTTGTCAAAAACCGTTATGATTTTGTTTTTAGGTTTCATTAAAGCTCCAGTTATAAATTATTAATTTAGTCCCAATATTAATAATTTAATTTTACTTCTTATTTTTAATACAAAAATGAAAAGCCGGTAACATTGTTATCCGAAATTTTTGACGAAAAATTCTAATCCAAGGTTTTAATGTTTGAAACTAAAATGTCATGAAAAAAACCCATGTCCTCCAAAATCTGCAAGTTAATTACTTTTACAATGTGCTACATTATTTTTGAACATAAACATTTGCATTGTCAAAAATGAAAA
>JANSTS010009927.1:9041-20087 GCA_026546915.1 Sylvicola fuscatus
ACGGATCTGTTGCAAAACCACGGGACCCCCAACAATAAATACTTATGTTAAATCCATTATCATCATTTCTTCATGTTCTTTTCATTGTCATGCTGTCTTACCGCTTCCTTTTTCGCATATGTATAAATCCGCAAGGCGCCTTTTTCGTCAGTTCAGCCAACGTGCCACCCCTTCATTGTCACCACTAGATGTTTGTGTCAAATAAACAATATTTGCACCATCAGAACGAGACGCCCCGGGTGCCACAAATCTTATCGTACACCACCCAAAATTCGAGGTGTGTACTGGACCTGTATACGATTCCTAATAAAATAAAGCCTTGCTCGCTGAACTTCGGCACACATAAGTCAAATCCTTCGTCACCCCGGCACTACCATAAGTTCGATCTTCCAGTTTAGAGTCGTGACATTCTCACACTGCTGCTGGCTGTCGCCCTCACATCATACACGCACATATTGTACGGCGACATCCTTGATGCCCGACCGAAAAATCTAATATACCAATCAATTTATTCGGTAAGAAACATCTTGTGACTGTCATCCATTCATATAGAATATATTTAATAGCGACTCAACTACATATGTGTGTATAAAGAAATGTGTGCAGGAGTCGTATCGGTGTTGAGGTGGGAGTGGGCTGACACTCGTGCGTCGTAGAAAACTTGAGTAGGTATGCAGTCTATGTGAGTTATGTATATTTACCCCTAAATGATCGATTTATGCTATCGCTTCAAGTTTCAACGATATTTAAGGGAGAGCATATGCTTCAATATAAGAGATTGGTTGGTATACTTGCGTGTTGACATATATGGCGGAGTTCTTTCCACATACACAAATTGTCGGTACCACACGCGTCCTACCGTCTTCTTTGTGGGTTCTTTTTTATTTTGTGCAACGTTTGCCTCTGTGAAACGAGTACACTGAGGTGGGAATCGTTTATACAGGGTGCTTGTTGTTGTTTTAAAACCTTACATTTATTTGCAACTATTTTTAAGATATTAAACTAAATTTATTAACATTTTGATTATAGAAATAAAATTGTAGAACCGCATTTGTGTGGATGATCATCACTTCCAAAGTATCCACTAGACTTAGCTTCATCCCAATGACATAATTTCTTAAGGTTTATCATTCAAGATCGACAACAATTTTTATTCATTTTTCACAATAATTGTTATTGTGATACACCCTGTTTGCGTAAGGGTTGTTGGTACAAAGGAAAAGAAGAAGAACAAGAAGAGGAAGACACAGATGTATTGTGCATTAGGAGAAAAATCACTGAGATGATGACGATGAGAATTCATGTATACACACCGTCTTTTAGGCATAACTGTTCGAGACACATCACATATATTATAATACATATCGTATGATATATGTCAGGGAAGACGCAAAAAAAAATTGCTGATGTGCCAACATAATACACAAAATACTCGAAGGCGTCGTGCATGGCGCACGGCACGGCGCGTATCCTTTCCGGGCGTAGAGGCGAAAGGATAAAAGGCGATAATGTGAGAACAAGTGTGCGAATATTTGAGGGCATGTCGGATTCGCCTTGTTCGGTGTGGTGTCTCAAGTGGATATGGCGACTAGATGGTGGCATGTGCTTCATATTATCAAAGAACGCACAGTTGATATGAATGGCATAGTACTCTTCCCATTCCTGTCGCAATCGCACGACGCTTCTTCATGTTATAGACATCGTTTGCCATCTTCAACTGATGCGAGTGAATGAGTGGCACATTGGCAATAATATTATAATAACGCTAACTAAGCGACAAGTCAAATTACAACCCAACCATGTATTTAATTGCCATTTTACCTTCATGTGTTTTTTTTTTTCCAAAGAAACAAGTACAATTTCTTTAAATTTAATGTTGACAATCGCGATATGAGAAAGATGGGAAACGCAGACAAAGACGGTTGTATGCAAAACAACACCAAAGCAAGTCAATAAAGTTGAATAAAATATTTTGATTAAGCTATAAAAGACAACAAAACCTCATTATTTCTATACAATGTCGGCCTTTATTAGACGTTAATACGCATTGACGCCCACTAGGAAAAGTGCAGTCATAAAGATTATTGATTAAACCATTAAATATTACGCCTTTGTCAGTTCAACCATAATAATGGTAACTTTTACAAATGCCTTGCATTTAATTATAAAATGTCAGGCGATTTTGTGAGTTATATCTATAATGGAATCGATCAATTTGAGTCATAATGATTACCTGCATGTCTGCTACATAAATTTTATAATGTCCTCAAAGTTCTGCGTAAATTCACTTAAAGGGTTTTTCCAAAAATGAAGAATGTATGTCTGGAAATTTAATATCTTAAACCGGTCCAACTGTTTAACTTAGGTAAATAAGACTATGATTAGTAGAAGGCAGGCATTTCCGAAAAATAATGTTTTCACCACAGCCTTTTGCGTTTTATGTAAAATATGTGTCGTAAAAAAACGTTTTATGTCTTTTCACTTGTTGATCGCTCCATCGCCGTCGGCTATTGGATTAACCTTGCATGACAATTCCTCAACTTTTCAATCAGCAGACAGCGGGCGGCAGTAAAAAATACAATCTAACATCACCTACATGCCACACATGCCTCCAAGTGCTAAAGATCAAGCAATTATGATAAATTGCAATAAACACCTCTCTCAAATAAAATCATAAAATGTTGCTTCCTCACATTACAGTTATAATTTATTAAGCTTAAAATTCGTTGTGTAAAATTAAAAAATATACTGCTTTTACTCAAAAATTAATTGTTCTGATAGAGAATTAGCACCGGCTTCAGCGGTAGCTCCATCTGGACCGGAACTACCCTCTGCATTTGTCTGGGCAGCAATTCCCTCGCCGATTGCCTCACCACTAGCACCAACATATGAACTTGATCCATCATCACCGGAGCTAGAACCAGCAGACGCTGAACTGCCCACGTTGACACCGCTCAGTCCATTGTTGAAACTGCTAGAGCTGCTGGATGCTGATGATCCAGTAATTCCATTTGGACCGTTAAATGAATTTGTCATTGAATTACTGTTTGAACCAGCTAGTCCTCCATTGGCTCCCATAAATGTTGACTGTGTGAATGCATTACCCTTTGAACCAGATTCTCCATTTTCATTGTAAGAAGATGTGTCTGTTTGTGATTGACTGGCGGCTGCTCCGCCGGCGCCTGATTGGATTGCTGTAGCACCACTGGCGCCTTCATTTTTGTGACCATTTGCGCCAAAGAAATTGTTGACATTTGCATTAGACGAGGTAAGTCCAGTATTGCCGTGGCCATCGAAGTTAGCCGACTGGCTTTGGGCACTGTTCTGGTTATTAAATCCAAACTGATTTTGGAATGAGTTTTGCGCAGTATTAGCTGAACTTAGTTGGCCGAACTGGCCATTTTCTGCCAAGTTTGATGAAAGGGCACTGCCAGAGTTGGACAGGAATGCTCCATGCTCATTAACACCTGTATTGGAAACTGTATTTGCCGCACTGTTTTGGTTTGTTGGTCCAAAAAATCCTTGATTCCCAAAACCGTTTTGTTGGCCAAATCCGTTTTGGAATCCAAATCCATTTTGTTGTCCGAAACCAGGCCTAAAAAAGTTACCTTGATGTTGCGGTCTCTGTCTCTTCTCCCGCTGATAGTTTAAATCGTAAAAAAAATGTTGAGATGGAACATGTCGCTTTTTACGTCTGTCAAAATCACCTCGGACATCTAATCCAAATTCATTAGGACCATCTTCGTCTTCCTTTGATTTTTGTTCTGTTGGGGGAATTATCATCAATGGGCCTCCGGTTCCACTAACGATTCCTGGAGTTTTAGAAGGAACCATATCTGGACGGCTGGTGGTTGGGGGAACATGGGTAGGAAGAGGTGAAGTAACCTCAGGCTTTAAGGTAGGAAAGCCAGTTGCTGGAGGTAATGTTGTTGGTACCAAATCCGGAGTTTTCGTTGGTCTGACTGGTCCTTGAGTTGGTTTAGCTGGTGTTACAGGATATTGAGTGTTACAATTATTATTCCATCCATTTTGCCCGTGATGCCCATGATGCGGTGGTGGTGGTGGTGGTGCTTTAAATGGTCCATTTTGTTGATTATTACAAAATGGGGGAGGATGAGGAGGTGGAGGTGGTCTGTATGGAGGTGGTGGTGGTGGTCTGTTTTGTGGATGTTGTGGTCTGTTATTGTTGAAACCGTTGTTGTTAAAACCGTTGTTACCAAAACCGTTGTTACCAAAACCGTTATTTCCGAATCCTCCATTTCCATAACCGCCGTTTCCATAACCACCATTTTGAAAACCTCCGTTTCCATATGGATTATTTGGGAAAGCAGCATTTGAAAATCCTGCTTGAGCTGCATTAAGAGCAGCATTAAATCCTGCTTGAGCGAAATTCGCTCCTAAAGCAAGGCCACTTAAAGCGAAATTTAATCCTGGATTTTGACCATAATTGTTCGTGCCGTAAGTTCCGAAGCTACCTTGCCCCTGTGCCTCTCTTTTCGCAAACTGTCGTGGTTGTAACAATCGACCCAATAATCCAAATGGTGTAGCATTCGATCCTGTTGTTTGTGCACCAACTTGCGTTAAGGAGTTGCTAGCCCCATTCTGATTTGCAGCTGCAGCGGCTGCATCAGCATTCGCATAGGCGCCTGTATTTCCATTCAACGACGTCGCAGTAGCTTGCGATTGCGACTTTGATTGAGACAATGATATTTTGCCGAAAGTCTCTCCCCTGGACGATGACTCGCTGTCTGCGCTAGCAGCAGCACCATCACCGTCAGCAAAAGCACCAGCATTGGACTGCGCTTGAGTGGCAGCTGTGCCGACAGTACCAGTACTTTTCGGATTCACTTGAACTTGAAGGCCCCCTTTGGACAAGCTCGATTCAATGCCAAGATTGCCAATGCGAAATGCCTGCGATAAGCTACCATCTACGCCCTGATTGGAAATCGAGCCTGTTCGTGAGAGACTACTCTCGATAGGAATGCCCACTAAGTTTACTGAATTGGATAATGAGGAGCTGGAAGCGGCGCTGCCAATGCCTCCAGTGTTGGTGTTAGAATTGGCGCGGGCTGCACTGCTAGTGACACCAAATAAATTGCCAACATTAAGACTGTTTGAGACGCTGCGACTA
This sequence comes from Sylvicola fuscatus, assembly GCA_026546915.1. Taxonomy (NCBI): domain Eukaryota; kingdom Metazoa; phylum Arthropoda; class Insecta; order Diptera; family Anisopodidae; genus Sylvicola; species Sylvicola fuscatus. The sequence goes on from JANSTS010009927.1 coordinate 14,173, forward strand.
TCTGCGTTTGAGACGGAACCCCCTTGCTGTGCAGAGAGTTCACGGTTCTTCAGGAGATTTCCAAGTAGCTGTGCTGAAATGAGATGTTGCGACGTTATTAACGCGCTAGTGGTAGAGATTTTATTTATTTTACTATTTTTTTATGTGAATTTGTATACATGTAACAAGCAATCGAGAAGCCGGTTTTTTAATAAATAAAAAAACCTTTATTTGTTTAGCTCGTGGAAGGTCATCGCGGTAAGAAAAATTGATGGCCAAATGACACAAATTATTAAAACTTTAATGAAGGAATATTTATGTGAACTTTACTTTCAATTAAACTCTATAAACTGCCTTGACTTTGGAAGTCAAGGTTACTTTTTAACACAAACAGTCATCACAGTCTCTTCATTTAGTGGCTTCTCTTGTATATTTAACATTCTTGGTGTAATTTAAGTAGAGTCAGGCAATTTTCTTTACCTTGGGTATTCACTAGACACAAAACCAGAATCACAGCTATAGCAGACGAGCAGAAGGTATGCCCAAACATGTTGACTGCAAGACACTGAACACCAAATTAACAAAATGATTAGGTCGATTAGAACTAATTATCGATACGGTCAGCCATAAATTGTCACAAGTTTAAATAAAAAGAAGCGTCCATAAATATTGGCACGACTTCTCAACTGGACAGTATCTAAACACAAACTAAAGGCATCAATCTGAGACTATCAGGTTTTAAAGACAGAGACAAGTTTAACCGGTGGCATTAGCCCTGAGAAGTAAACGAACAGAGTGGCCAACAAGCTGTTAATGCCGCAGAAGTTATTCACTTAACATGTTAGCGACCGAATTTCACACACATTCGTTGAGATTACTGATTTCATTTATTGCTATGTTAGCAGCAGCATGAACGACTTGTGGGTCTGGCTGTGCCAAAATAATTCTGGGTATTACCGGCATTGTGGGACGTTTACGAGACTGAGTACAATATTTACGAAGATCAATTATAGTGGCCTGACGAAGCAAAACGTTTCTGGGTGACCTTATACGTTCCGTATGCTTCTGCTGCCAACGGCCGATCATGTACGTTTAATATTACTAATAATATGTGGTCAAACCTGGTAATGTATGCAGATCATGTGTGTGAATCTTTACGTGCCGACTGCCGTCACCAAAACAAATAAAATGTAGAAGAAATGACGAATGGAAGTGATTTAAGACGGAATGGTGTGCAAACAAGAAGAGCATATTTTGTTTTTAAGATTACTGAAAGTTTGTGATTATGTTAATTTTATTGCCGAATTCAATTTTTCCAAAAAATGTTGTTTATTCATAGCTGATTTCAAGCCAGCATACTATAAACTTGAAGACAGCGTAAATACTAAGACGCGACTCATAGGTGAACCATCGACCTAGACAAGTTAGGCACGTACCTCCTATTAATTGTGAACAATAATTTTATATCATCAGTCATCACATTAATACTGATAGGAAAGACCTGAAGGTGACTTCTTTAAGTGAGGTAATAAATTCGAAGCTTTGCAGCCACGTTCAATGTACGCGAGTGAAATAAAATGCATTCACTTACACGAGCAACTGCAACCTTTCCTCAATGTCGTGTGCGCTCAATATCAAGGCCAATATCTTTGACTGTGCTCCACATGTGTTCGGCTTTACCAAACTGTACGCGAAAAGTGCCTTCTAGACTTTACTCGAAACGAAACGAAATGTGGCAATATCAATTGAAATATATCGAAATGTCTTTCGCTTGGTTTGGCTGTGCCATATTCAAACTCGAAGTGTTACATACATTTCATACAGATTTTCATACATTTGCTTTTCATTTAAATCTCCACATCGATTTTCCAGCGAACTTCTTCCGCACATCACATTATTTCTATCTATCCGGCCAATCATTTTTCATATCGAATTTGCATTGGCATTTCTTGGGATGTATTGGGGGCATTTCAGTTTCGCGCCGATGGCTCTAATCGCGATGATAAGCGTTTCAGTTTAGCATGGCAATCAATTGAATCATTCCCAAACGAGTTCAGTATATGGGCAAAAGTTCGCGGCTGAACTGGGGCATTCCCACAGGAAGTGAGAAGTTCTCTAGATTTCTTTGAAAAGCCGCATATTTTTTAGCATTATCTATTCAAAGGTGTTGTGGTGCTTTAAAATTTCTTATTTTGATCGTAACTTTGGACACATTTTCAAGAAATTCAGGTTCCTAATCTATTTTGCTATAGAACACAACTCTATTTTATGTGGCTGAATTTTAATAACCACCTTCTTTCGAATAAATTATAATTCTACCGGAAGTTGTATTAAAGTAAATCTAAATATTTATCAACGACCATCCAATAAGGTTGTTCGATTTAATACGTCTATCCGAAGTACATATGTTGTCTTCTGAAGGAGAACCGTCCGAAACCCCATGGTAAGTGGTAATCTTGTAACATTCGGATTGAATATGAAGTATTTGATTGGTTCCATTGTTGAGAAGCTTTCGAATATTAAGTTGATTCTGCTGCAGTAGCTCACAATACTCTTACGTGAAGAATATTCTGGACATGGAATATCAATGCAAATAATTATAATCCGATTGTACTGAAAACTTGAGTGGCTATTGATTGTTACCACACATGAAAGCTGCAATGCATTTAAATAAAAGCGGGGCCATTACCAATCAAAATCAGGATCTACAGAGACGCAGTGGGCCAGTACGACATCCAACTATTTGAACACAATCACTGCAACCTCAAGGGAGTTACAGCCGGACCCAATAATCCGACACAATACATCCTTTCTAGCATATAACCTATCTATGTCGAGAAACAGTGCTTGGACTACATCCTCGGTATTCCGAGAATGATAGCACTCTAATAAACCGAAACTACAATATATGCAACACACGGCTTAATGGGATGTCTCACATCGTCTGCCGCTTGATGAGGAGGCGATGGATGACAACAAAAGTTTCAGACAACACATCATACTTAGCTAGGCGTGTGTTTTATAAATGATGTGAAAATTACTCATATTATTCTTAGTCACGTTTAACAGAGATAACACAGGACAAAGTACTTTTCAAAAAGTTTCTATGACAGTCATTACTCTATTCGCTTTCAGTAATGTTCACCGCGCCAACGCCGCGCTCGCACCAACGTCTACCAACTTTTCTTTTCCGCTATTTTCGACGACGGTGTCCCCTCCTCGTCCATTGTGCGACATTTTTATTTCCACATACACAGCATTTCGTTCTTTCTTCACGGAACACTCTCACACATTCACGTGTTTCTAGATTGCAGTGTGATAAAATCTGCCATCGTCTCACGTTGACAAATTTATTAGCCACGAGCACTTTCAGCAAAAGCTGCACAAAAGTTACGCGCCCAGTATATGCTGTTTGTGGGTGGATGGAGGGTGAGTCGGCAGACCTTGGGCGGGTGATTGCTACAAGGAAGCGCCAATTCTCTCACCAGGTCACCATATTGTATTATTTAGGACATGGTGCAGTTGAACACGAAAAATGTCGCCTGCTCTTTGGCCCGGGGATTTAACACTGAATGCCTGGGAGCGAGAAAATTGTGAAGGTACAATAACTTGTTTCTTATATTTAAAATTGTTAAAAAAAAACGTTAAGTCTATCGAAAATTCCTTAGGATTAAAAATGAAGACGCAAACAGCATTTCTGATTTTAATAATGCCGGGGAACACTTTACATGATATTGCATTACAACAGAGGTAGAAGGATGTAAATTATACATTGTCTGCGTACTCAACTATTTTGTGGGGTGGTTTTTGTGAAGGGAAATTTACAGGATGCGCCCGTGTTACATTGAATTTGCACTTACACGACCAACAGTTTATGCACACACCACACTGACACCAGTGGTAACTTCCCTAAACGAGGATACACAAAACACATAGAAACGACAAAGGCGGTCACAAAATATGAGCAACGGAAAATATAATTACTGCAGTCAAAAACTTTTAAAATGGATGTTTCCCTGCCATCCCTGTGCCCTAAACGGACGCTCCATGGTCGGCGACAATTGTGCGGTGTGATGGCAGTTCCAAGCGTGCATATTTACGATCAAACCCACAAATTCGCATCAAAGTGGAGGAAAACCATCGCATATTCATAAATTATGTTTGTAGCGAAATTGCTTTGCTCAACGGTTGGGGCTGAGCTTTGCTTAGCCGCAGGCGGACAGTCACAGTTAAACAATCTATTAGTTTTTGCGAAAATCAAATTACAACGCCCTATGCTTTCTTGTGTTTTATGCTTTGAGCATTGTGCTTTGAGTAGAACTAAAATTCATACACGCACACAGGAGTAGGCAGGGACTGTGCTAATTAAGGAGTTTGTACAGCAGGACAAGTTGTGCACTTTTCCTGTAGATATTTGTTGAAAAAAAGTTTTTTAGTTGGTCAGTTGTTCGCATACAAGAAAGCGTTTGTCACTTTAAATTTGTAATGAAATTTTAATCATGGCCAGCTCATTTTTTAATGAATTTTATACAAATGTAGAAATCTGTGCTTTTAAAGCTACTACAGAAGTAACATTGCCAACATTGCCGTTAAACGTTTTGCCTTGCAGAATTTATGGCATTAATCTGTCAGAAATCACACGATATTATCGCATATAAATCATCTTTAGATTTGACTCGGTTCAGTTTTCAACAGCACTTTTGCATTGATAGGTTGGAATAGGTTGAGGGGGTGGTGGGCCAGTAGGAGGACATATGAAAAGGAAACGGCAACGAAAATAATATTCGTACATGTATGTATATAACGAGGAAAATGTGCGGCATGCGATTTAGTGGTGATACGCTTAATCGCTAGCCAGGGAACTGTAATGGCTTCTCGGGATGAGATTGAAATCCAATAATTTGTGTTTAGATTGGGAAAAAGGTTAGCATTATTGGATTTTTGGCGAAAAATTAAATGGATGTGGTAGAGATGTCAGAATAGAATTCGCATGGTTGTAGAATTTTTAATATTAACATAACGACATACCATGTAAAGCAAATGTATTTGGAAAACGATTTTGTTTTTGCAGCATTGGTAAGAAGTAATTCTTCTTTATATTAATGCCGCATTTTTAGGGTGTAATTCTATGTTTATCTTATAAAATTCGTTTTTTGCTTCGCTATATCAAAGTATATGAATTATATTAATTTCTATTTAATAAAATCTGGAACTTCCAGAAAAAAAATACTTTTTACGTAAAACTCGGTGAAATCAACTCTGTGTGACAAATTAATTCCAATCTGATTTTAGCAATGAATTAATGAGCGACGTATTTACCAAAATGAGAAAACGCATTTATTTGTGCGCGAAACCATAGTCGTTACCAATAGATTGAAGTGTGTGAAAATGTGCGGTATCGCAGTGAAAAAGTGTCATGTCAAAACGGCGGCGTATACTTTCATGTCAACAATTTTGTTCGAAATCCATTTCACCACCTCTGTGAGCCTGATTTACAATGTTTGGTTCGCGCCCACCACCTGCAACCACCCACCCGCGATATGTGCTGTCGAACGCTTTCAAACATGGTTGCATGAAACCAAACAAATGGCATCGATGAGAACAAAGTACATTTTATTGGACATGAAAAACAACGAAACAATGAAAAACGTGAGTACATGCTAATATGCAAGGAATGTCAAGACAAGAAAGATTTATATGGAAAATGAAAAGGACTAAACACAACAGTACAATATTCAAACTGAATAAATGAAAAAAAAAATTGAAATCATTCGATAAAATTAAAAATTGAAGAATATTATTTTAAAAAAGCCATTGAATAAGTCTGTATATTGACTTGCAACAACCAATGCACAATATGGGTGGTCCTAATGGATCAATATGGTCTACTGCAAGTGATCTACTTAAAGAAACTGTTCAATCATCAATTATCAGGA
>JANSTS010009938.1:7964-51024 GCA_026546915.1 Sylvicola fuscatus
ATTGAGAAATTCAGCCATTCTGCCAGCTGATGCGATTTATGATGCACTTCCCATTGCAGAATTACTTCCTCCCTCTATTATCTTCCATGCTGCACCAAGCACATGAGGCGATATTGTAAATGCATATACATATGTAAGTACGCTTATTATCAGTATGGGTCGTCACCAATTCACACAAGTCGTGACGCCTCAATGAACCACCATATCAATCTTGACTCCATCAGCTGTCCTATGCCCTTTCATTGGCCTGAAGTCAGCCAACAAATTACTTTAAAATCAGTCTAGTCTACAGAAACAAAATACTTAATTGCTTCTTAAAGAGTTTACGTTGACATGTATGGCCGAATATGTGTTCATGAGCGCTTCTGATAAAGCTTCATGGCTAACTAATTTGAATATTCTCTCGTTGGCTCGTTCATTGGCGGCGGCGTTTCGTCGCATTTGAACATGTTTGATTTATGCTAAATTGATAGGAATATAAGGAAAATAAAAAGCACAGAAACTTAATCGAATCAGCGTCAAATCGATATATATAGACAATATAGCCAATTATAAGGAGTGATGAGCTTATTGAGCTACACACATGCGTTTTATGTTTTATGAATGAAGATGAATCGACATAACCCGTTTTGCGTGTGCCGGCTTGTTTTCTTAAGACAAACTCAAATTCATCCAGATAGGAATTAATTGGATTGAATATTCGTATATCGACTTAGATATGGAGATACAGTCAAACGGTCAGCTAAGGTGATGCAAATGAATTTTACTTTAATCGCTAAACTTGTCGGAATGTGATCTTATGTAAGATTAGATTGTTTTTTTTTGTGCAGAATTGGATATTTGATTCGTTTTTTTTTGGAATTAGCAATAAGTCATGTTTTTTTGTTAATTTCTGAAAAAACAATTTAAATCAGTTGATGTTTATAGTTTTTGGCGGCGCGAGCATAGAATTCAGGCGAAAGATGTTAATGGACTGTTTTTTCGTTTAAAGTTATGCTAAGAATTCTGCATTTCAGTTGAAGACGATCGTGAATGTATTATGATAGTGCTGTTTAAGTTCAAGGTCAAGAAACATTTTCTTAGCTTGAAATTGCAGGCATCTCATTAAATTAGTAGTAATTAAAATTAATTAAAAAGTTTAAAAATCAATCTTTTTCTAATCTCTTTCTTTCAAATTCATATAAAATTAGTATTCATGCATTTCTCCAAAAACAAAATCAATTTAAGATGCTAGTTAATAATTATACACTTTGAATAGCATGTTAACTCGCTTGTTTTCCCAGCTTGGTTCCTAATCTCGTTGTCAAAATCTCCATGTAATTAAAGAAAATCGATGGAATTTTCTTAAGATACTAATTTATATGATTTCACCATAAAGTTAGTTGGACTACCTCACAGCAGTCTACAACTCTGCATTTTAACGCCGTTCACCTCAAATGGCCAAATCCATTAACACACACGTCAAACTAAAATCCATTTATATCCCAAAAAGCCAGCTCTAATTAATAAAACCTTCCTCTTATCACCTACCAGCAGCCATCTACTAATTATAATCCTCATCAGTCTGCACTGGGCCGCATTGGAAGCAGCCATAAAATCATAAGTCGCATTAAATTTTGGTCGAAATATGGTAAAATGCCCACTAAAGAAAAAAACAAAAACGTGCACGTGGAAAGTGGATCGCGCACGTCTGTCATATAGCCGTCGAAAACATAAGACTTTGTGTGTACATAGGCCGTGGCCAAGACGCATTTTAAGGCATCGGTCACACAACTGGCAACCACTATATCCGATGGAGGCCTATTCAGAAGTGCATATAGACGCGAGATGCACACGCATTTGGGCATTGACAGATAAGAGTATCCGCACATTCAAGCTACATGGAGGCCTTCATCTATGTGTAGATGCTCTTGTTTGCCCAAGACGCGCATGTTGTTCTGTTTAAACTGTACAAAGATATGAAAATACGTAAAGACGCGCGCGACCCAAGGCGAGTAGAAACAAATTTTGTTGTTGTTGTTGTTTTGTGTGTTTGTCTATCATTCTGCAAAGTGTTTAAACATCAAGTGCCTGTGATAGCAGGTTGGTACCGCTGGTTTATTATAAATGGCCATATTCACATATGCACTCGCGTATGTGTAGCAGAATGGAGGCTCTGCTGATGAGATGCTACAGCCCCAAATAGAGACGATGATCTTTAGTCTGTGAACGCTCGAAGCGGCCAGACGTGAATGAACGTGCAGCGTTATGCGAATGGCACATATGCACAATGCAGCATAATTATGTTGCGTATACGTGTGCCATTGCCCGGCAGGAGGAGGAGTGCGGATCGTTGAAGATGTCAGCGTGATAGAGGAAAGCGCATATTTCGATATCAAAGCGGATTTTTAGTCGCGCTTTTATTCATTCTCTATCGCCAAACCGTGTTTCTTGACTTACCATCTTCAAGCTACACGCATTGGTAGTTGGTGTTGTGTGTGTGTGTGTGTGTGTGTTTTTTTGTATGCTGTTTGTATGCTGTTTAGTTAGTAAAGTCAAATATTTTGTATGTTTGCTTTTTAATTTGTCATATGCGTTTATGTGTTTTCTTTCTTATTTCATAAATTAGCCGTTTGATGCTTTTATGCTGCTCAGCGTGCATCATGTGAGCTGAATTGTGTTTCGAGAGGTTTGCCGTGTGTGGCTTGGCTGTAAGGGCTTATTCAGTTTTCGTATTCATAGAATTTTGTATCATCTGCCTTAAATATTCGATGGTGTTTGTTTGGTGGCTGACTGGAGATGTTCAATATTTAGAACCCTGAACGGGTTACAACTTACATTCGATGATATCGGATTTGCTTTAGAATTTATTTATTAAACTCTTGGCGTTTTATGCTTTATGAGCCCTTGACAAAAGATTTGGTAAAGATTTGTGTTCAAATAATTCATGGTATTGTTTACATTTACTGATGCAAATTTTTGTTTTGTTAAATTATCAATTATTTTCCTAATTGTAATTTGCTTTCATCCTTCTTACTATATTTTTTGTTTTGCTATGCAATTCAAAAGGCAGCAAACTTATTGTTTTAATGAAAAAGGCTTTATCATAATTGAAAATTTAAATTCTCCCATTACTGTGTCGCAAATCGTTTTGCATGATGATAGTCATTGCGAAAAATTGTCGGCGCATTTGAAAGTGCATACAAAACAATTTATGAATGGTGCATTGCAATGTCTGCATTTAGTGCATAAGCCGCCTTGAAGAAACAAGTTAGTGCGCCAAATCGATTCAAATAAAATGCCAATTGAGATTGTGAAGTTCAAGTGCTAACTAGTCTTTTATTGATGTGTCAGCTTCTGAGATCTTAACCGGAATTGATATCCCTAATAAACTGTCACATTAAGTGACATTGAGAGTGATTTGTGCGAATTGAGTGCAACTCGCGAGCTTAACGCGTCGGTATCTACAATGAACGGAAGTATCATGTCGGATGCAGTTGAAATGCCAAACAAACGCTGGCGCGGATATGTTGCAATTTGGCGATATTGCCTCGACATAATGCGAGGGATGAGTCAATTGCAGCATGACATCGCCAGCTGAACGGTGTTGGATATGTACTGGTGAATGTCTCCCATATGATTAAAAGCTACATCAACTTTCACGATGATAAGTAATTTGCCCCACAACTCATGGATGATTTTTAAATTTAATTAGTCCCTAAGTTTTCATTCGATTATACCTAATTTTCTGTTAATCAACTGCCGTTAAACATCTTAACATCTTACATTCAGTAAAACAGAGCAGATAAATGTGTAAAACTTCAGCGACCAATGATTCAGACACCTTACAAGAACATTCACCCCTAACGTTCATACGGCTGCTGTTAAACGTTTCTAACATTATTCTACAAATCACATGAATCACAATCACATATGCAACAATAACGAACTCGCCATCCCTTCCTGGCCCCAATTCGCCGCCTCTTGAAGTTTCGTCCCACCTTGAACCTTAATTGAGGTTTTCACCTCTTAATCGTTTAAGCAGGCTACAGCACAATTACCTGTCGGTAAATGGCCGACATTTGAAGTGTTCAACCGCGATTTACCACATGTGGAAATTCGCATCTTTGCTCTGTCGCCCTACCTAATCGTACAATAGGCGGCAGCTTAAACACGCTTTACGGTGTTATGATTTTAACGATGAAACGACACCGCAAGGTTGCACTCATGTGTTTAGTTACTGGCCCCATTTTATGTAATACATTATAGTATAGCAAAACTTGCATTTTCGTTATGCACAAACACATATGACATATGGATGGGGTGCATCGAAGCTCACTTGGCGTCGTCAGAGCGTGCCTGACTTTTGAGTGGTGCAAGTTTCGCATCGGCTGCTCGTCCTGAGTGACTTTTGAGTGAAATTCTTGTTATTGTGCTTTTACAACATAAGGTTGGTTCCACTAAATGTTTTTGTTTGTTACGTTTTAATTAATAAAATAATTAGTGTAAGTTGATTGCATTGTTGCAATTTTCAGTGTAAAACCACATTGAGTGCACTTATACATTTTGTGGCTTGATTTTGTTTTGCGGTTGTGCTGCAATAATTGCCGGAAAGCTGCACTGCAGCGCAGTTTAGCTCCGATAACGATTGATAATGAGTTTATTGAAATAAAAATAAAAAGCTAAATAAATTAATTGATTTGTTTATTAAGGCTAAAGTGCTGAACTCATCCAGTATTGAACATTATTCTGATCTAAAAACTGACTGTACTTAATACTTATCGTCTTTATAATTTTCTGATAAGAAAAAAGTTGTTCTTTGTTAAATAATTTTTTTTTATTTATTTATTTGCTTAATGGCTCTTTTCAAGTTGTTTACGTTTGAATTACGGTATTGAATCACACCTGCGTAATTGTGCACAATCAGACCATTATTATGGTCACAATTTGGTACACCTATCTTGTACTAATAGTTGTTGGGTGGAGCTTTAGCATAAGAAACGGGTGTTTATCACCTAATTTTTCATGTAAAAATCTTGAAAATCTCAAGCATTTCGAACACAGGAAACGAAACGTACTGCTCATTCAAATACAAGCAAATGCTATTTACTTTTTTGAAATTGTGTATTTATATCTTCTTCTTTTTATTCTTATCGCAACTGCCATTTTACCATGATAACACATTTGCTTACGTGCAAGGCTAGCCGTAGCATTGCCGCTAAAATTTCTGCTTACCGCGGCTTTACAGTCTTGCAGTGACATCCATCTTGGATAATCACATTGTTTGGTTGCAAAAAGTGTGTTTAAATAAAATGTATTATTGCCCTTAACTTTCTTACTAAGCAGGTGCTAATTTTTGTGTGAAATCAATCTATAAATAAAAAATAAAAAAAAATAGAAGAGTGAGTTAGTGCTGTTATCGTTTTTAAATGTCAGTGCTGATAACGTGTAACATAATAGGCGGCCGAAAAAAAAAACAAATAAAAAAAAACATGATTTCCGAAAATGGGTCAACTCTGTACAGCATAAAATCTCGTCTCCGGCCCATGTCAACCTACAAATGTCATGTTTTCTTTTTAATAAGTTTCTTTGCTCGAGTTGCGGTTAAATTGTCCGCTTTTGGGGGGGAGTAGGAAGAAGGAAAGGAAATATTAAGTTGTTCTTCTGTCTTGCGCTTTACATTGATTGATTGGGTTTAAGCTTTATCCAATTATACGAGAATTATTTGGAATAGTTTTACTTATACACAGTTTAAATTGAGTAAATGACATAAATTCGTTAGTGCACATTACTTTAAGTTCATATGAATAATGTGTTTCTCCTTTCTGTTTCACTTTACAGTATGACAAGAAATGATAGGATGGCGATTTGGGTGCTCGCAATATTGCTCTGCTGCTGTGGACTGACTCTCACTACAGAGGATCATGATTTCAGGTTCATCTCACATCAAGGTAAGTTGAAAATGTTGAGTTTTTTTTTTTAAATGTAAGATAATGTCCTTAAGGTACTACTTAACCAATAAACTTTGATTTAAGAATAAGCGGTCAAACAACCAACTCCACAATAAATCAATTGATGTCTTACAATTAAACTAAGGTCCTAAAGATGAATCACAAAAGTATTCCCGGTTCAAATAAATTACAGAGCTTAAAGCCAATCGTTTTTATTACCATCTCAAGATTTTCTCTTACCTCGCCACCCACTTTACTTATTTCAAATCTTGCGGTTTATGCAAAAACAAAAATACTTAAAATATTCAACAAATCTAAATTCAAGAAATTGGAAACAACCCAACTGGATTAATGACTCATAAACCTAACAATATCATTCAATTTATTATCATCTCGGCATTGAAGCTCACCGTCTTTGGCAATTCCATGTAGCGGATTTACCGAAACGCCGAGATTAGCCGAACACACAAGAAATGACACACGCAACTTAATGCATATTATGACTTTTTCTGCATCAGTTTTCTCATGACTCTCTTGTGACACTGTCAGCAGATCAATTAACTGGTTGCACATGCACACAACAAAAGCAAATGACACTGCAATCGATCCCATGCAGCCATACAGCCAGTTGGCTGGTACAGTATGCCCGCCTCTGGGTATCTTCATCTAGTTCTATTGGTGCATCGATGGCAATGCGTGCATTTGCCGCTGCGTGTTGTTTTGTTTTTTTCTGTTTTTTTTTTGTTTTTTTATTTGTCACTATTCTGGATATTCATGGGAAAAAAAAGTGGCGCACGGTGCGTTCGCCGGCCGCAGTAAATCTCGCTTGGTGCGGTGAATTTCGTCGAGGCGTCAACTAAATTTATGGGAATCAAATTCAAGTTGGCTGTATGTCATTTATGTTGATTCTTGTGTGAATCTATAGCGATGTAATCAATTAATTTGGTTCTTCGTGCTATCTTAAGCGCGTCTACGAAGGCGACATAGCAGGTCGCTATTGCGTGTTTACTTAAAGGATAAATGTTGTGTCTGATGATAGTGAACAGCATAAATATGTATGGCTATTGACAGATTGATGAAGTGGATGTGAAGTTGGCTATTCGTTGGTATACATTTGTCCAGAAACGATGTGATGTGTCCGTTTGGATGGATGGTTGACAATCTTTGTGGAAATGAGTGGTTTTCAGACGCAATTACATGGAAGGACATTTATTACAAATATTTTTAAAAATAATTTAATTAAATCGATTAATTGCAATTAATCATCAAGAATCTTATGGCCAGTTTTACATCCTCCTTGTGTGACATTATCACTCCATTCACTTTGCATTCCACTTAAAAGACGGCATCCAAACAAATACGTCTAATAAATGCAGCAACAAAACAATTGAACAATAACAAAGTCGTGCTACTAATTGTCTACATATGTTTAAATTAGCATTTTAGCTACAGAAATTGCATTCTGGCAAGACTTCTGCCGCCACCCTGCTTCGAACAAACAAACATGCAAACATTTATTCCGCCACATAGCCAACAAACAGTTTCCGGAATCTTCTGTTTGGAAAAACGCAAAGCATGAAAACACCATTTGCACGATTATGCACATTTGTTTAACAAATTAATATCCATCGTGGCAGCATAAATGTGCCCTCCAACCAAGCATGCAATCAATTTTCCGGCAGCGCGTTCGCTTTCAACTGAGATTTGCTACATTACACATAATAATTATTATTTAATAAATTACGAGCATATAATCACCCCCCCCCTCCCCCCGGTCTCCTCCTTTAGCATCGTCATCCAATGTAAACAAACATTTATAATTAAAAGCATAAGTACACAAGTCAACGATAATGATGATGACCATAGCGCCGGCTTTATGTGAACGCGAGAGCTCGCGCATTTAACGATGGTTGCAGGCGCAACAAGTGCACTCGTCCATCAGGCCAGTCATGCCAACAGCTGGCCACAGCATAATGCACTTTTGCTCTTTTTTTGTCGGACACTTTGACCGCATGACGTGCACACATAGCTGCTGCATTTTGATGCATCTATTGCCACTCAATCTTGTGTGGTGCGACATGGCGTCCGTGTGTGATGCTGTCGCCGCTCGTTTTATAGGTCTACACGACTCCAGGAGGGATGTCTAATTAATAATTTAATGGTCGCCGATTTCGATGTTTTGTGCTGGCTAACACCTGGACAAGGGCAGCACTGACAATCGTGATTTAGTATGTGCGAATATGTGGTTGAGGATGTGGAGATTAACGTCAATTTCGCTGGCCATTCCAATCGGACGCGATTATGCTGTTGCGGTGCAAATTTAATGACTCCGGCCGCCCATAGTTAATGTATAGTTTTCTGCGAACATTTTAATCGCTGTTGCTGGTTGAGCGGTTTCTCAAGGTTGAGCATTTTATGGATGTCTTCGGTTGTTGTCTGCATGGATTTCGGTGTATTTGAACTTTTCATAATTGACTTTAGTGTCCTTTTGTTAATCTGTCCTTTCTTAGCAATATAATTCTATGCAGAATTTTTTTGTTGACTATTTCATTAACCAAAACAAAAAAACTGAAAAACAAGTGCACGATTTTTAAATTCGAATCGTAAGAAAAATCAGGTTGCTACAAATGCTCAACGAACCTGATTGAGATTGTTGCCATCAAAGTCAACAATAAACTTGCAAGCACCTATCTAAGGAATCCAAATAGTTAGTTCATTCGTACGTGTGTCACTGCACCCGTTTATCCAGTTACATGTGGCCAGATTTTGTCACAACTCCACCAATGACGCCTCTTCCCATGGGTTCATTGAAAAAGGCTGAACACAACAACAAAAAGGAGCAGAACAGAAGAAGAATGAAAACAGGCAACATCATCCAGCGTTCTGACAAAAAGACCTTGTTTTTTTTTTTGTTTCCAGCTAAATAAATTATACCCAAGATGTTCTGCACGTTAGAATTCAATCAGCACTCATTGAGACAAACGTGCGATCTCGCCAAATCGTCCGCTGATGCGTGTGCTTAACAAAAGTCTTTGTAAATCAATGCGCGTGCAACAAACAACAACACAAAGCCGCAATAAGATGGAACTAAACGGGCTAAAAAAAAAAAAAAAAGACATGCTGAGGAACAAATGAACATTGCAGCAAATTACAAAACACAAAAAAAAGAAGAAGAAAAATGGAAAATAAACACTGGCGGACAAGACAAAAGACGCGTCTAAATGCAATCAAGAATGGACGCTATATCCATGCATAACTGGTATTAAGAATTGCCAATCAGAAATGGTAAGACATGCCACCACCGGTAAATACCGCACAATCCAAGGAGGATGTGCGCCTTAGCTGTACCGTAAAAGCGGTTTGAGTGAAATAGCCACTGAGTAGTTATGTAGTCTCAGTCGCAATCACAATTCCGTCCCATATGAATGATGCAGCGGATGCAACTGTGTTGCACTTCGACACAAAAACAAGCCAACGAAGAAGACGGATGCATTCCTATACGGAGAAACCTACTACTTGTGTTATATATGCTCGCATTATCACATAAACATGTGCGGAAATCGGCGAGGCAGAAGGTACATTCAATGCTGATGGCTGCCGCTGGTCACATCCAGCACGAACCAAAAGTCAAGAAGCTGATGAAGAATTTCCTGTCACAGCGAGCTTTAAGGACAGCCAACATATGAAGACGCTGAAGACGCACAACAACATTATATAAGAGAAATTGCATACAAGAACATTTGATCGGTCATTGTCATCTGCACATGATGTGCATATTAATCTTACCTGTATATCGCCAGTCGGCTGGTTCACGTTCTTGGCGACGGAACACAACTCAGGTATTGCAGATGTTTGTGAAACACGTGGAATATATGCTGCAGATATTGGCACCTTAGGCGATATATTTAATAATAGAATTTTGCAACATCAAAGTGTCCTCAACAGAGAAATTGAAGATATTGGCATTGAAATAAGAAAGGAACTGATATGACAAGTCTTATTGTAGAATTCGCAGAAACACTTTTGAAGTACACTATCGCAATAATGAAGACAATTTCGAAGAATTAAAAGGTCTAATCTCTTAGATATGATATTGATAAGGTTGTAAACATTTTTGCAAATACCTCCAGACATATTTGAAATTGATTTTACTACAGAAACAGATGTCGTTACACAAAACTAATAATGACTTACATAAAGTTGTAAAGGAAAGTACGAAATTTCTGTGAACATTCTACAGCAGATTAAAGTCAGCGAAAAACTTTAGAAACAGAATTTCTTATTGAATGTGAAAAATACAACTTCGCACCAATCTTTAATAAATTTCATCCCTTTACGTTTTTCTTTCGTAAATCATTCGTCTTCTAATTGATCAAATTAAATTGTTAATCGTTCAAATTTCTCATCTCGATCTGAGACCAATTTAACTCGCCTGTTTTTCCCATACAATCACACAGTCGAATTTCTCATGACCTTCCCAATTGTGCGCCACCGCGTGCTATTCTTCATTCGGTGGCCCTCGCTGTGCGATTTCACGCGATAAAAAAAAAAACACAAAACAAAAAAAAATAAAAAAATAAAATGTAAGAAAACTCACAAATGAATGCAATTATGTACGTTCGAGAAAGAAAAAACCGCCGAAACAAGTTGAGCTACGTTAATCAATTGGTACAGAAAAGGTGCAGTACAACGACTAACACACATTACCTACATATGTGGACAATAAATAATGTGAAAAAATGAAAAACTGCATTGACACTCTTGGTCATGTTGGTGGCGAGCACACCTCATCGCAATTCTTATACATATATCAGGCAGCGGGTACATATGAGAGTGCGACATGAATCTGGATTTGATCTGGCTAAGTGGATCATCTTCACCACGCCTTTGTGCAAGTTTAATGGACTTCTTTACTCACTCCCTCCTCCCCCTTCCTCTTGTCGGTTGCTGTTTTGTTGGCATCGTAGATATGCACGCACTTCAAGGTTACTGCCAACCATCCAGCTAGTTATAGGGAATTCGTGAGTCTTCTTAGACAATGCGCCAGACGTCTTGAAACAATGCATATTGTTAAGAGGGTTAAGATCCTTAAGATCTTGCGCTATGACATGAACACAACTTAATGCTTTTGTGCATTTATTGGCATTATCCATGAATCTGTTGACGTATGCACGCTAATTAGGTGAGACATATGCATGGGAGAGCATGAGAAGCTTTAAGGTTTAATAAACTGTTTAAAGGATTAATTCTCATTCTTGAAAGAATAACATAAATTAGTTTCCATAAACTTTAAAAAAACATTTTTTTTTTTATTATTTCTCAAAGCCATCGAAAGAAGATTTCTTCTTATCTGTTTAATTGAATTAAGTGCATATCCTATGAACTTATCCACCCCACAAAAGTTTCACAAGTTTTATCACCTGAGAAGCTTTCACGGTGCTGATTTTGTTCAATCGTTCTGAAAGTAGTTGAATTAATTTCTTAAACGCTTCAAACTTTCAATCTTCTTCTATCTGTTGTCTGTTAATGATTTGTTTTACGTTTACAAAAATTTCATTTTCAACTCAAGACATACAGTAAGTTGAAAACATGAAGACTTGTTATTTTAAACAAAGCCAAACAATTGTATAATTCCACCTGAGATTGTTTCCGTTTTTATTTTCCCTATATCAACAAGACACACAATTTTCGCACCATAAATTCACCTCAATGAAGGTCGCCTTTAACTTAACACACAAAATCCCCATTAATGTGACACATTGTCTCCCTCTTCACACCACGCGAACCGTTAAGCGCGGTTTTGTGCAAATATGTTGCCGAAAAGTTGCGCGCTCGCGCTCTCAGTTAATGTCGCACTTGTGATTTACAAGCGTTTTATATAAAAATTATATATATTCGCCAGCTTTTATCATATTCAAGCACTGTTTTCACATTCCACGCTGTTTCACCCGCTGGCATCTGTGTCATCTAATCAATCTCGCCATGCAGCATAGGCCTGACGGTGTAGGTAGTTCAGGCTGGTAATGCCATCGGGCCCGACAACCAGTTTCCATAAATGCACATATTCAACTTTTGTTTCCACCGTTTTTTTTTTTTTGTTGTTTTAATGTATATCATGATGTCCACTTATATGTGTAGAAAATATAATAAAAAAAAAAGCACCGTCTCTCGACTGTGATGTATTTCCATTTTACGGCAATCTTCATGTGCACTGTGGAAGAACACAGCAGCATAATATATGTCCATATGTTGTTTGGATGCGGTTTTGTGGCTGCCCACAGTCGCCAATGTGTCCAAACTGGATGGTGGTTGCCCTTTAGGGGAAGAAACAAAATTGAAATATGGATTGAATAATGGCGGGCAGTTGCTTGGGTATTTTTTTTTCGGTGAGAATCGGACGTGGTAATAAAGTACAACCTGATCTGGTGAAGTTGCCACGTTAAATATGGACGAATAATTAATGGAAAATATCTGTAATGCGTGTCAGTCCATCAAACGAAGTATTTATATATTTAAGACACAACAAATCGTTTATTTTTTATATTTTTCAAAAAATACTGCAGTTGAGTACATAAGAAATTAGTATATCTTGGAATATTGACACGAATTGTTTGAACTTTCACTGAAATTCGTTTCTCCGAAAAGTGTTTACCAATTTCAAAGGTTCGTACCAAAAATACATTCAATTTTATTAAACGCATAAAATGTTGCCCCAAAAACATAAAACAGCTCCAACCCACTGAATTCATGAAACGAGGATACACAAGGACACTCACTCGTATGTACATAAATTGACCTTCCGCCTAATCTGCATATTTGCCACGCACAGCATGAGCATGAAAAACTGCTTTCAATATCGCATTGATCGGAACATTGCCGATTAAATCATAAATATATGCTGGAATTATTGCGCTTCTGCTTTCTTTGGGCGTATCCTTTCTGTGCAAGCGCCAATATCCTTCTTCAGTTACTTCAGTTACAGCAAAGCTGCTAATATCTGTTGAGTGGCCTGTGTTTGAGTAGTTATTAAAAATATTCTATCCATATATTGGACGTTTAATCTTAAAACGGTTGCAGATATTCTTTAACTCAATATAAGATTGCACATGACAATGTTGTTAGAGTTACAATCGCAAACAACGTAACAACAGAAATATTTTTACTTTAACGTCAGTTTATCGGTACAAAGGGTGCATTTTCTTATGCATTTCTCAAAGAGGAAATGGCAATTTACATTTTCTTATGTGCATATGGCAAATTGCAAGTTTGTACAGTTTGAGCTGAATTGAATTTACAATTTGCAAATTGAATAAAATCTATAATAATTGATTTTACAGTTGATATGCGTCAATATATGTAATAAAAAGCTTACTAAAGCTTCTGATTTGAGTGGCAATCAAATTCTGCATTTAAATTTTAAACTGATCGAAATATCGAGAATTTAGAAATGAAGCATATTATTCGGATTTTCGTCATAAACTAATTAATTTCTATGTTTAAATGTTTTTTTTTGTTGTCATAAACATAAAGTAATTAAATTGTGGAAGATGACATTAAAATTCTACCATCATTTTAAGCACTTGTAAACAATTCACTTATGCTATGTTATGCAGAATGGTATGCAAATGCACCCACAAATGCAATTTAACTTTATTGATGAAAATATTTATGGGATTTTGCGCAATAATTAAAAGCTTGTTTGTTTAAAATTGAACAAATAAAATTGAATTAAAAATCAGTATTTGATTAAACGGGTGACACCAACTAAAGTCAATATGTTAGCTTAAAAAAAGAATAGCGAAATTACCATAAACAGCTAAAGGGTGTGGCCGCGTATCAGCGACCCGCCAACTAATAATTGGCGGGTCGCTTACCGATTAGCGGCTGAATTAGGACCACCATGACGCCATGGGCCAAGACAGCAGCAGTCACAAATCTGCACGCCACCACAAAGAACTGGCGCACTTTCATTTCACTCTGCACTCACCAATTTCGCACGTTTCAACTGTTTACCCGCACAAATACGTGTGCCACTCGCATGTATGCTACATACGCTGAATCAATTTAGCCACACTTCATGGACATTATTTAAATAAATAAAATCGATTCGCGTTCGCGGTGATGGCAAGATGAGATTAGCAAGACCGCCATAAGTAACAATTCACATATGGTCGCTTCAATGGGTGGTTACACAATTTCGCGTGTGCAGGAGACGCGTACTGCGGTGGCGGGCATTGTGGCGGTGGCGGTGGCGGCTGACGTGTGAGACATGTGCGACGTGCTTGAATGATAGCAAAGCACTTCTTTCTTTTTTTTGTGGTACTTGTACCTACATAACGACTGAGGCAATCTGCATCAACCCGCAATTGGTACTGCATGCGAGGTGGCGTGAAAAACTGCACTGGAAACACTAACAATCGTGTCATATTGCACCGGTTAAATGGCACGTTTTCTTGTTGTTGTTGTTGTTGTTGTTGTTTGTTCTTTTCCATTTCTTTGTTATTTCGACTGCCGACAATCGCGGTGGTTGGCACTGTTGCATTGCTAATCAAAGAAGTGGCTGGTGTGACAGTTTGTGCGTGCTGATTTTGAGACGTACGTTTTTTCGCTAATTTTTTTTGCAACTTCAACGAAGTTCAGCCACACTCACAATGCGATCAAACTTGTCTTCGCGCTTTCTTATGAATGGCATCGCTACATTAAATTTCGAACTTATATAAATTGAACATGAAATGCGTGGGAAATAATCGATTTGCTAGAAAGTTTTCAATTGCTGATGAAAGAATCGCGGCATTTTGGCGGCTGACAGTTGCGTTATGATGCTGGCAGCTTCTGTATTGTACATATTACCGTTACTTTCGCAATTTAAGATGAGTGCAAAGAAGGTGAACAATTTACTAATTGAGTACTTTTTGTTATTTTTTTGTTAAATTGATTGAGTGAAACTCGACTATTGGCGAACTGAGGATATGAAAGTTTGGACCTTACGCCGCAATAATTGAGTTCAGCTATAACTAATAAATATTTATTTATTTGATTCCCAATTATTATGCGTGCAATTTATTTTATACTTGAATTGATTTGATTGTAATCACAATTTGGAGTTACAACAAATTTTCAGTATCCATCCTGTGGCCAAAGTCGTTGAAGTTTTCTTTAAGAAATGGCTCAGCCTGTTTTGTTGTTGTTGTTGTAAATGCTGTCGTGCTTAATTCCCAGCTGTCTCTTTCACTCCATATTTGAAATTTAATATTTACATTATGTCGCGAAATTCCGATCCATTTTTGCAGATTACCGCAAACATAAGCGAACGTCGACGCACGTTTATTATGCGGCACACGGCCTGCCAGTCAATATGCTAAACTACAAATATGTAACGAGAGAACGAGAAACGTTTAAAACGCATAACGACAATGCTACATAAACGGTGTATTGGTCGCATTTCACACATGTGCACACACGTTGTGCTGGATTAATTGATAGACACCGATAACGTATAATTGCACCTTGCTTATTGTGTAATAACGCGGTTACGTGCCGGCTAATGTAGATGTCTAAACATAAGGTGGTCAACCTCTTGAGTGGTGTGATTTATTTATTTGATGCTTTTTTTTTTGCAGAAACTTTCTTGAAACGATTTTTGACGATCCTTTAATAATTGTTTGAATATTTCTATATTTAATATCTCAATGAGGCTCGTTAGAGGCTCTACAAGTTCTCATTTGTCGCAGAAAACGAAACGACCTCCATTCGCCCAAAATACGTCACGCGCTTCAAACGACGCGTATGTGTCAATAAACCCTATCATAAAACACACAAAACACTGTAAATACCACGGTAACCACATGAGACGGTGCAACGTAACGTTTAATAACACGACAAACAAAATGAGGCGATAAACAGCGATTATCATTTAGCCGTCACACACGCGTGAGTGTGGCTAACCTCTAAAAGCTTACACCTGCCGTCAAATTGCGACACTTACGTTTTCTTCGTCTTCTCCGGGAAAACCAATTGTTTGATCCAGTTTTGGTGACTATCTTCAATTTTCAATCGCTTAATGCAATTTAATGCAAGTCGATTCAAACATAAACGTCGCGTACAATAACAAGAAGCCAATGAGCTTGGCTTGCTGATACCGCAACGAGAAACATAGAAATGTATCGGCAAAGTACCTTAAAACTATTAATTGCTCAAATTTAATTAATGAAATAAAAAAACAATTAGCTTTTTATTGTCAAGGTCACCTGGTCAATCAATGCCGCACAAAATTCTTTATGTGAGTCTAATGCAAACAAATGCAAATGAACTGCACTCGCTTGCATTATTAAGTAGCCGTCACTTTTACTAAACTTCTATGCAGCTGAAACGACCTTCACGACAACAACAAATTGTGTAAAGATTTAATAAAAATAAAAAAAATAAAAAAAAACTCAAATACAATAAAAAGCGAATGCACATTGCCAACAATTCGCACATTTGCCGCATTGATATGCATGTGTTTAACTCATATTACTACTTATATGTTTTTGGTATTTAAATGTTTGTCTACAATGCGCCGTAGTTGACCTCTTTGCCGCCGTACACGTCTTATTCTTCATATATGTATAAGAAAGCAGTTTACACGTCGAATTTTGCGCGCTCAACTTGCACATTTCTAAGTGCTCTCTTGCACATAATAGTTATGCAAAACGCTAATTGTGTGTTTGTCTTACTAATCGCCACACACATATGTTTTACTCTGTTTATTCATTTTTTCTTTTGTTTTGTTTTTCTTTTTTTTTTTAATTCTTCATTTCCATTTGCAGATCTTCTTCCAACATCAGACCGCTTCACCGATGGAAATGTAACATCGTTTTCGCGTCTCTTGTTTGATGTTTCCCGCGACCAAGTGATTGTCGGCGCAAGGTAAGCATTACACGTTCTTCTGTTTGTTTTGTAATCTTTGTTAACACATAATGCGTTTTAAGTTCATGCATGGTTGTTTGTTGGGAGGGCGAGTGTGGGGTAGGAGGGTGGCTATTATCTAAGACGTTTTGTTGGCGAAATGTGGGTGTTATTGTTGAAGTTTTGTGTGTATTTTCATCATTTTGGTGTTATCAATTCAGTTTTAGGCAAAGAAAGTTGTTCTCATGTACAAAGATTTGTATTAAGATTTCTCTCTCTCTCAAAATTTCAAGAGCTTTTTGTTAAAGAAACCGATTTTTAAAGCCAATTTTATTAGTGCTAATTATGTGTGTGTTTTTTTTTTATGAAACAAAAAGAAAATTTATTAATAAGCACTTTAAATTGCAATAATATATTGAATTTTACTGATACTAAACGTCTCAAGAAATCGATAATAAAACGCGCCTCTAGGAAATATTTTATTTAATATTCCCATGTCGTTTGGCGTTTCTATAAAAACATCGTTAATTTACGTGGCTGTAAAATTCACATCTGAACCAACAACAACCTTCAGATGCAGAAATATCTGAGGTACAGTTCTAATAAAATTTCTCAAGTGCCACTATATTTTCTGTACAAATTCCACCACTCAAAAGATTTTCATTCTCGGTATAAAGCTGTTCAATCGATGTTTAGGTTCCTTTGAGTTCCAGCATACCGTCTAGAAAACGATTTTTCTGTTGAATAGTCAGCTCTTTACTAATGTAGGACATGTCTCAAAGAAATATGTAAGTGACAAATATAAAATTTGTCAAAAACATGTAAAGCGTATTTGTTGTTCGCAAAGGTCTCAATGTTTATAATAAAATGCAATAATTTCTCGCACTGAAATTCGTCTAAGACATATGTCTTTGTTTGAGATTTTTGGTTCATCACCTCGTCTGAAAGATGATGGTGGCAACTATACAAGATGGCCACTCTTCTGGAGGGGGAGTCGTTTTTCATTTTGTAAGCGCCTTTTGTTTGTCCATACAACAACTTATGATGTAGATTGTAGGTAATAAAAATCATTGCGCTCGCGCGCTTCATCTTAACATGTCACATTATAAACATAAACACCAAATAAATGTGTCAAAATCGACTTAGAGCTTTCACGTACACCGGAATATTTAAATTTAAAACTTTTTTAACGATGTCAACTGCAAGACAAATACTGACTTTAATGTTCCTCTTCACACATACCAAATTTTCTGTTGTACACTTTCTTGTTTGGAACATCGAAATAAGCGTTCAAAGCTTTTGTACACAAACAAACAAAAAAAAAAAGTGTTCGACGAGTATCTTAATGTGGCCAGCAACAGCTGAGTCAATTGCTGTCTCAATATCTATAAAATCATTAATATATGGAAAATTCCCTTGCATTAATCTTGCGCGCAATCTTAAGCGTTTGATGGCTGGATCAGCTTTTACGAGCAACCGATCGCTGTTTGCTGGTGCCCTCTCATACTATTCAGCCTCTACTTGGCATCTATGTAAGAAGGCGGGAATTTCGCGGTAAGATGCAAATTACACAGATTCCGATCACCTTTCAATGTCGCCCGTCGTTGCTCTAGCTTAAGTGCAAACACATACATTAAGTGCCAGAGTAAATGAGTTTTTTTTTTACATCTTTGGCAGATTATGTTTACATTATCTCCATCTGAATGATATTTATGGTGTTTCTGTGTGCACTGGAGAGACGTGCGACATTATTAGTTATTGCATTAGATGTTAGTGTACTTTTTGAGGTGTATCGGGGTTTTTAGATTTTTTTTTATCGGTTTTTGTTTTCAAAATTTGGCTACACTAATTGATGTTTGGGCAGATTTTCTACTTTGTCGCTTAAATGAGAAACTTTCATTGGCGTTTGTTCAAGTGAAAACATTTATTAACATGATCAGTGAATCTACATTAAAACAATTTCAAACGAAAACAGAAAAGAAAAAAGGTAGAAGAGTTTCAACCTAAAAGTTGCTCAAACAAAGGCGGGCATTCCCTAGAAACTTTCTCCACCCACATTTACCACGAAAGCAATTACTAGAGTGCAGTGCAATTAGTGCAACAAAGTGCAGCGGCGAAGCTAAACTCTTGTGCAACGTTACGGGCAGAGAGAATCAACCAAAATTAAATTTGCACCCCACTTATGCGCGGTGATGATGTTCGCGCTTCAGAAATTAGCTATTTCGGGTAAACAGACAAATCATCCGTGGTCTGCCTATAAATATACTGGGAATCACTGTGAAAATACTCGCCGTTTCGGGGGATTTCTGTGCCACGTCTACTATTTAGTTACATATATTGTTTGTCCATTCAATATGTGCATACTGCATTTGATACGGGGGTTGCCCACACACAACCAATTTATTTACGTTGAACAATTTAATTGCATTTGGAACGACGCACGTTGCACATTGCGTGTGTGTATTTCGTGCAAAAATAGTCAGCCGCGAGCAGTTTGGCCGTACAGATCGCGTGGGGTGGCTGTTTTATTTATTTTTAGGCTCCTTAATCAGATATTTAAGACAATTCATTGTTCTGCCTGGTTTGACTTTATTACGGCTAAATTTTAATCAGCTTAATTTCCATCAATAAATTTTATCAATATTTGTTATCAATTACCCATAAAGCAAACAATGGTATTTGTGTTGCGCAAAATGTTTTAACACCACACGTTTTACCTAGAAAAAATTTATCATCTTTTCGTTTATTGAGTGGATTTCATGTTTGTTCAGTGATCATTACATGAATATAAGTATTTTAAGAGGGAGTTCCCACAGTTAAGATGACATTTTATAAACACAACAATAAAAAAAACGTCTTTAGTTAATTACAATTTTAATGGTAAATTTTGTCTTAAGTTAGTGTATCTTTAAAAAGTTCTGTAAATTTTTAATTTTTCTTCAATTAATGACATCCAAGGTTGGAAATTAAATGAAATGCTTCTGAAAGAACACATTTTTCGCAACATTACTCATAAGGTAGTTGATTTTATGAGACGAATCTGAAACATATAAAATAAAATATTTTATGAGTCGTTTCCATAAAAGCCATAAAACAACATAATTCAAATCTGTTGAAACCTATTGCAGCTAAATCTAACCGATAAACAACAATTACATCGTATTAATGAAATGGCCTAAGTCATTAAATGACATTAGGATTAATAAAGTGAAATGGCGCTAGTAAGTGCCGCTAATTAATCCGCATTTAAAGCTGACTGCTCGACTTATGTAAGTTTAATCTGCATATAATTTCTGGCTCAAATTATATGTTTACCATAACAACTAAATGACTGCTGTAAAATTAACCAACAAAAAGTTGCGTTTAATTACATAAGCATAAAAAACAAAAACAAAAAACAAAACGTTTTCAGCATAATTTAGTCATCGAGAGCGCCAATACTTGAGACGATAATTCAATTACAGGCCTCAATTAAGCTCTTCAGTTCTTCAGTGCTTTCGCTTAACTCGATGCCATTTAATTTACCTGAACGAGTGTGCACATGTGTGAGTGTACCTGCGCTTGTCACTCAATTGACTATAAATTCAGTAGTTAAATATGCGGCCAAAATTCATAATTACTGTGATATTCGGCGTGACTGGACGGATTGGTGACGTTTTGTGCAATGCAAACTGCAGTGCAGCGTTTGCGCTCGCCAATAGCGTGCACCTTGTCCGCAATGGCGCTGCTTGTGCGACCACAATGTGCTAATGATCGG
Organism: Sylvicola fuscatus; assembly: GCA_026546915.1. Taxonomy (NCBI): domain Eukaryota; kingdom Metazoa; phylum Arthropoda; class Insecta; order Diptera; family Anisopodidae; genus Sylvicola; species Sylvicola fuscatus. The sequence continues at coordinate 28,539 of JANSTS010009938.1, forward strand.
CTTTGGCCAATAAATTAACTGCATTGGGACAACATAACATGTAAATAGCATACATTGCACGTCCAAATGAAAGTGAAAACAGAAACAATTGAGTGAAATAAAGCGACGTTTTATCTACATTTGCTGTTTACTATTCGACACTGGCAGCCGGAGGGGATGAGCGCGAAGGGTAGCCGGCTGCAGCGTGTGGAGGGCGTCTTAATAGCACACCGACTCCAAATAATTCACTCAATGTATTGTTGTTGTCCATATAACTCATACTCAATGCTAAGATTTATCTGATTTTATAAGCTAAATGTGCTGCTAAAGAACAAAAACAAAAACAACAACAACAAACAAAAAACCTACGCTGGTGGCGCACAACTCGCGAAACAAGTACAGAAATTGTGTGTGCAAGTTATTTACATACGCGAGTGCATGTAAGGTGTTTGTTTTCAGCCCAATAGCTCTCCATCGACGATGGATATTTTCTACTTATTATAATTCTTCTGTTTACCATAAATTACGCGCGCGCCAGCGCTGTTAAGTGTAAACACGGAAATGTGGGAGGTGGTGGAGGGGGTGGATGGATGGATGGATGGATGGATGGATTGCATTGGTTGCAGTTGCTGCACTGGGAAACATTTAATGTGACAGTTCTGCATGGCAGCTCGCCTCCTCGCTTTCGACGCTATAAATTGTGCATGTGCATGTGTGCAATTTGTTGTGTCGAAGAACTTTTTTCTGGTTCTTATGGTTTTCAAAGAGCTTTCGACAGCTTTTCTTTTATACGGTTAATTTGTTCTTGCGTTCTCAGTCTTGTGGATTGCTATAGGGTTTGACGGGAGTCTTATGTTTAATTGGAAGCGACGAACCTTTTCATTGTTTGATGTGGAAAACTATTGAATTAGAAAATTATGGCAGCTGGTATTTGATCGGTTTTCAGTTGATTTTGCATAAACGCCATGAAAATCAAATAATCCTCAAGGGTATCAACATAATAAAATGATAAAGTAACATAAAATGATTAGCTTGTTCAATTGATTAGTTTCTTCATTTAGAATTATTGCCTTAGTAAAACGGCTCACTTCTCTACCATAAAAAGTAGCAATTGCCAATTTACCTACAAAACGGCTGACCCCATAAATCTCGCGTTAAATCTTCAATAAACCATCCATCGCGTTTTAACTACCGCCGGCCATACAATAAATCCGCTTCTCACTATCGCATTGCCGCCCGTAAAGTTAGAAGCCAATATATAAAGAAAAAAAGTAATCAACAGCAAGACGAGTAAAAACAATCCACATAAAGCAACATCGCCAAGTGAAAAAGAATCATCAAACACGCCACATACTTTCCAATTTACGTGCTTAAAGTACGAGTACTCGCACAGTGTGAACACAAGAAGAAACACAAATCATGTACAACAAAAAAAAAAACAAAAAAATAAAAAACAAAATAAAAAAAAAAAACCAAACACCAAAACAACAACAACATCGTTTGCATAGAAAATGGCACGGCGGCAGAGCGTCAGCGGTTCTGTAACAGCTTCATGATCTGCACAAATGGCCAGGCCAGTTGTGCAGTGACCGCGGTCTAAGCCATCTCAAACGCTGGCTCACGTATTGGGCAATCGATTGGCGGCGCTATGCAATCGATTTGCTCGCATTCACACCGCCAAATGCATTGTCAACGGCACAGATGGTCACCGATTTTATTGCACACAAAACACATTGGACGCCATCACAGCCGGTATAAATCAACCGTGCACTCACATAGGCTGCCCGCAGCTGCATTTAGTGCATGAAAAACGTCTAAGAACGGCGCACATGCAAAGAATAAGACACGAAATCGCGTACAAGATTGCGCCGCATATCGACAGTATTGGGAGCACTACGTGGATCTACGGATATCGGGTCGTCGCCATAATGATTGAGTGATGAATTTATATGCAAAATAAACGGTCGACATTACTGTTATGTGGCTAATAGTACTGTGGTAGGTAAGGAACGCTGCTTTTTCGTATTTCTTATGGTAGATTGGGTTGTTGTGGGATTGGCCGGTGGGCATTTCCACTAATGAAATGCTATGGCAATTACTGGGTGCTGATGGAATCAATCACTATTTTGTTAGATGTTAGTCAATAAGAAGAGGAAGGGAGGGAGGGGGAGGGTTATTAAGACGTAATTTTGCTAAGAAAATAATGTTTGTGTTTGACAGACATTTTAGTTGATCAATGACAATTTAGAGCTTTTTAAAAACACCTTTTTTCTGTTGTAAGTTTTGTTTTGGTTAAAAAACAACAAAATTATTACTTACTTCATTTTAATGAAAAAATGTCTTATTTTTCGGTTGAATATTTAAAATATGTAATAAAAAATTCCAATTTGAAGAACTTTATAAAAAAAAAATATTTCAAAGATAAACAGTTAAACGAAACTGGAAAAAGTTAATTAAATCCTTCGTTTAACCTTTTTACGGTAATTGAATTTCTTCCTTCTTGGCTCCTACTTAACTCAGCCTTGCTAGAATCTATAGGTCGATGAAAGTATTTTATAAAAAGCTGCTAAGATTTTCCGAAAAAGGCTCTTAAGAAATGTCGTTTTGCAACAAAATCAGCAAGCTTCTAAAACAAACATGGCATTTTCCATTCGTTCTTCAGCCCACTAATATTATTGCCATATTATATTGACTAATAACCTGGTTGAAATGTTGCCCAACGACGATCATGAGACGTTCCCCAATCCCACACAATTGCCTACTGCAATTGCAACAACAACGGCGCAATTGCATTGTGCCTGTTCGCGAATAGTGCATGCAGCTGCTTCTTGCCGCATCTCAATCTGGATACTTGTCTCGCTCTCTCTAGCTATCTGTGTGCAAATTTTCCTGACACCATCCCATATAATCGCGTTCCTTGATGGCAATATGTGCGCCTCAACCATTTCCTTGATGAATTGAGGCGCAAAGTATGGTTAAGTCAATCAATGGTTAAGTTAAACAGGCTGGCGAACAACAAGACACTGTTAACAGTATGGCAAACAAATAGAAACAGTGTGGAAAAAAAAAAACAAGGGTAACAAACCGCAAAAGCACAAAGACGGTTTGAAATGCATATCGGCCAGCATATGCACAAGATGCACGTCAATATAAATACATATATCCAGCGAGACGCGGCGCCACATGCCGATGAGTTACAATGCGTTTAGTGCAGCCGTGTGCACATACTGACGGCCTGGCATTGCGCCGGGTTAAGCTGGCGCAACTGCAGCAGCTTACCTGTGAAACCTGCTCCTACTACGCGAACGCATATCTCATTCAGAGCCCTGGCCAGCTATTTTATGAGTCTCTCCTCATCCTATTTATAAATAAATAAGAAACAAATAAAATGGACAAAAAAAAAAACAAACATAAAATGCGGGCTTTTGGCCGTCGCGCACCGCAGAAGCAGAAACCACCGACAGAGAGCCTGATAACTGGGCGCAGAAAATCCCAAACATTATAACCACTGCAACAGGCAGTCAGGCACAACGAAGAACAGATTTTGTGTTTTTTTTTTCCTGCTTAAGATCGGCCACAAGAAAATATCGATATGGTGAGACGAAGAAAGAGATAGCGTTTGTGTGAGAGGGAAACGGTTGGAGAAAATCCAGCCGTGGCAGTAATCGAATTCCTTGCATTATTCTTAGCTATTCCTCTTTGGTGCAAGTGCGACTGGTCGTATGGTCTTGGTTGGCCAGCGCACTGACTGCGCGTGTACGCGTTTCCACCGCCTTCGCAAAATCTTACAGGCTGTCCGGATTTCGGCGGTGCCATCGGATTATGGCGGCGGGATCAGCGACAGTGTGCGGGGTAGAACAGATACACGTTCCTCATCTTAGCGGGTATAAATAAAAAGAACAACAAAAACAGGCAGGAAAACGGCCAACTGGACTGTTGGTGTCCCCCTTTTACTTTGGCTTTTGGTGCAGCCATGCACATGCACTTTCTGATGATGATGCTTGGCGAATTCATTGATTGCCGCAGTTCGTCTCTATACGTTGCAAGTTTGCCAACTAAGACAACAAATTGGCGCATGCCACAAATGATTAAATGTCCATCTGCTGTATAAAATGCGTCTTCGAGATGGCGAGCTTTTGTGTGTTGGCTTGGCGCGGCTGGAGGGCAGTTGGTGGTGGACGGACGATGCTTCGCGTTTGTTTACTATTTAGTCGTCTTGTTTGTAGATCAGCTGATCGGCAAAAAAATACTTTGTGTTTTGGCTGTTGAGAAATGCAGAGCATTTATCTTAATTGCATGGCGTGAGAAGGGATGAGTGAGCGTTTCTTAAGGAAATGAGAAGAACCCGTTTGCATTGCATGTGGCGAGGCAAGTAACGATTTGAAGATGATCGTCTTTAATGTCAGATGAATCTGGAACAGTTTTGTTTACTTGAACTTGTTGAGTTTTGCCTGTTTCTTAGGCAATCTGATCGGCGTTTTATGGCCATCACCGGCGCATTTCAAGCTATTTCGTTAGCATTTCTGTGTGGGTATCAGGCTCCATATAATTTAAATTGTAAACAATGCAAATAAATAGCAGACCATAAATCCTAACTACATCTGACATTTTCACTGCTTTTAATTCCGGCTAAACATCGAAATTCTTGAAAAATCGTTACTAGCTTTTATTGGCCATTAATATGTACATAAACATTAGTGGCGGCAAGAAAATATATTGCCATCAACTGCATTTTGCATTAAAATGCTAATTTTGAAAAGCAATTTAAAAAAAAAAAAAAGGTTCAAGCTTAACCGCCCTCTTGACATCATTAAATGTTCAACACGAAGACGTACAGCTGCTTTAAGAGATGGCCAGAATCTCATCGCGATCGCCAATTCATATTGTTTCTTACATGCATAAACGATTATTAATAATTTGCACTACAAAAGACAAACGCGCACCACATAAAGTGCCAACATAACCAACAATTGCATATGGAAAACGAATATGTGTACAATGCGATTGCAGCCATTCAAAAGAGGCACACTTGGTGGAGATAAATGCAAATTTCGAGCTGCGCGCGCACTCTTAGGTGGTGTCTTTGTTCAGCGTCTTGCGGGCCGGGCGGCTGGCTGCTGCTGTACAATGTCATTTGTTGTTTGGCTGCAGACTTTCAGTGTAAGAAATAACAACAGGAAAAATGTACACGAAGAAATAATATAGAATAAGACAATGCAGCGAGTACTGTTCCTTTGCTAGTCTCACTCACATATGGGTATATTATGCGAAGGTAAATAATAAATACCGAATTCGTGATTTTTTCGCGAATTTGGCGGCGCAATTTGCGCATCGCCTCTGCCATGTGTGTGCCTATTTACATTTATATGACGCTGCAATGTCTCGCCTCAGTGTGGCCTCATATGTATTTTAGCCACAACAATTGTCAACAAGCATCATAAGTAAATTGCTTTTCTTTTTTTGTTGTTGTTGGGAAATTAAATTGACGCGGCCGTGTGTCAATATGTGCTTAAGATTCAGCGTCAAGATCGGCGCAAGATGAGCGTTTCGTTGTTGACGCAATTTTGTGTTGTTTTTGATTATTTGATTGCCGCATTTTTTTTTGGCTTGTTATTAAGATGTCAATAATATTGAGTGGTTTATGCAAATTGCAAGTGCAATTTTTGTGCATTTTTATCAGACAACTTTAATATTAAATAAACACTTTGTTTCTTTAAAAGTTGACGTTTCTTCAGGTTTTTTGAACTACTCAATAACGTACTCAAAACATCTTCATAATAATAATAATTGACTTTTGAAACGAATTCTTGAGACTTTATTTAAGTGTTATTACTTAATAAATTACTGAGTTTTTTTTAGCAAAGACAACAGTTCAACCAACTTGTCTTACAATCATAATTGACTTTCAGTTATTGTAAGATATTTGTTGAGAAATTTTGTTTTGATAATCAAAATGATATCAATAAATTTGCTGGATGAAAGCTTATTCTTCTCAACCAAAAAAGGAGAATCACTCATTTTTATAGTACAACTTTTATAAATTGACAATAAGCTCGAGTACTTAAAATTCAGCCTAATTGAGCTTTTAAATATCTCTTTATTTATCTCTCTCTTTCTCTCTCTCTCTCTTTCTCTCTCTTCCTTATTAAGTGACTGAGTCGTTCACAAACCACCTCATCATCGCCTCACCTTTTGCTCGTCCGCAAAGACACTAAATCATCACTCATTCCCTGTCAGAAAGTACTCAACAACCAGAGCTTTCCAATTTTCCTTAAACACAAACCACCAACACCGTTTACTCATACTAAGCCATTTTTGCCGGCTCATTCAGCCACTTAAATATGTAATAATAAATATTATCATGAATTGACACTCGCCACATCTCTCCGTCTTATACTTATACACACTTTAATGTTGGCGATGATGCCTCCACCCCGAAACGTCGCGTCGCGCGTCACGCCGCACAAACCGACCAAAAAAAAAAAAAAAAAAAAACAGAAGAAGAAAAAGAAAAAGAAAAGAATTTAACGTGCGGCTGTCAAACGAAAGCCGTTAATAATGAGTGTTAAATTAAAGCTTTATGTAATTAACACTTAATGCAGAGTGAAATTGCGACGCGAATTTAAACGTACATAATAACGCGATTAGCGCCGTCGTAATGAGCAAACGAATGCCGCGACTTGGATGCGCGGCAGCGACGGGACGCGCTTCGGCCTTGTCGTCAATGTGATCGAGACGTCCTTAATGGATTCTGTTCTGAATGTGCGAGCTGTTTTCTCCTTCCTTGTGTGGAAATTCCGCTGTGGTGCGACAGTTCATCTGAAATGGCTTTTCTTTTTGCGTTTTTTTTTTTTTTTTTGGTGTGAGATTTGAGTTTTTTGTGCTCGCGACTGTGGCGGCTATTTAAACATATAATCGCTCGCACAGTAGTACACATGCATGACAAGCTTTTTATAATTGTTTGCTGAGCTTTCGGAGGGCGGTTCTGATGTGATTCAGGTGATTTGAAGATGAACCGTTTTCATTTTATAAGTTGGCAGTCTTTTTTGTTGGTCCACTTTTTATCTATGGAATTTGCTTAAAAGATTAAATACTTTCAACATTTTTTGTGGTTGTTTGCCATGAGTGAGCTTGATAACTTAATAATTCTAGGAACAATTTGACTGACAAAAACGGTTTCTTGTTACGTCGCTCATTAAAAAGTCTATGTTTTATGAATTTGATGTTAAAAAAGCAATTCCTCGTATTTTATGGATTGGAGTTAGATTAACCAATTAGATTGCCAGAAAACACTTATCACATCATTTAAATTCAGCCTAATCTCTCCATAATCGCCAACAAATTGTCCACCACCATCAAAATCATCTGCCCAACCTCAGATCATAAATATGATTTACATATATGCTGCAATTAAAATGCCTAAACTTCAATCGATTGACGACTAGTAAATTAGACGCCAATTTCATTTCGACCATCCCACTTCCATATTCGGCGGATTTACGACAGTCCGCCTCTAGCCAATTCCTGAAGTAGGCGAAAATGTTGACCTTTCAACAGCAAGCTGAAGAAAAAAAAAAACAAAAAAAAAACTGCCACAGCAATTACCAGCAAAACATATTGGCCGAAACATTTCAAGTCGACCACCTTAAAGTAGTCGCGCTCCTAAAAGTGAGCGCGTCTTAATAAATACTTTGAAATTCCAGCACAATATTATGATTACTGCGACTGCAACAAGTCACACATATGAGCCAATTCCATAGACAGCCACAGCGAAAAATTCCATTGACAATTTATTTGTTTATTCAGCCACCATAAATTCAACAAAATCTGTCGCCGCACAATTTTTGCTTGTCGAATATCAGTTATTAAGCACGTTGCCAGTCACCTGAAACATTGACTTGGCGATTTCTCAACGAATTGCCAAGCTGCATCCTACGCAGGAACAAGTGGCAGGCCTGTTTCCATTTAAATGATCTCGACGGTGCTGCAGCGCTATATGATGTAGCGCCCGCATAAAATTTATATGTGAATTGTTGAAAAACTAGACGGAAAATATTACATATTGACGTTATAGCCATATGGCTAATAATGCCTCATATGTTATTACTTATTGGGCGATTCGGGCAGTTTTTGCAGGCAGCTTGACCGACGCTGGTGGTGGAGTGGTCAGCTGGTGCAGTCGAGATGGTTCTCAGTTGCGTTTCCACCATCAATCTCAATAAAGCTGTTCTGTCGATACTCGCACCTTATAATTATGAGTGTCTGGACAATGTAATATGCTGTGGCGACACAACATTATGCTAATGTTTTTTAATTGCATAGTCCAGTTCGAGTTGTTGTTGCTGTTTTTTTTTGTTTATCTTTGGCGACAATGATACTTTGCCGTTTGGAGGCGGACTGGGTCTCAGCCGGAACGAGGTCACATTCAGTCTCATTTGTTTGGGGTCACACGTCTCCACTGCCTTGTCTTAGAATTTATTGACAAATCCTAAAATTATGGCAGTTACGTTTGATACCAAATCTTTGTCAGTGTTGCACAATTCAGTCAGCTGTTGCGTCTCGTGCTTTCCACGTGAATTAACAACGCTCTAAGACAAGGTAAACAACTTACAGATATATGTGCATATGTGGCGAATCTCATATGCAAATGAAAAACGAATTGGCAGTGGTTGGCCTGTGCTGGAGCCGTCGCCATGCCAATCCGCCGATTGACCGAATCAATCCGTGCAGACGTGCCTAATGGCGCTTTTCTTACTCTCTGTCTGTTTGTTTACGTTTTCATTTCTAAGACGTTACTTTCATTTGATTGGCGACTTTTTTTGTTGTCGTCGTTTATTGCAAAACTCATTTACTTGCTTGTAAGAAGGAAAATACAAATTTGATATCGACGTGTGTTGTGACACGCGCTTGATTAATTGCGCGACGGTCACAGCGCCTCCTTTCGAATGTGTCTTAGCGATTCTTAAATTCACAATGCGTATTTTCTTAACGACTTTTACACGTGTTAAACGGTAAATGTTTCGATGGAGCTTTTTCCACTGTTGTTTTTGTCAATTGACTGTCGCAGCTTTTTGTGCTAGATAATGAGATTAACAAATTAGACGAGTCGATGAGAGGACTATGATTGAAAGAACCAACAACAAAAAAAAACTTAAAGCTCATGGCAGGGAAAGTTAGATGTTTCGCTAAAACAAAAACAATGGGCGAAATTAATAATACTCAGTTAAACAAAAACAGTAAAAAACGGTTTTTGTTTAATTTCATGTTTCAAACGTTAACGGTCATAAAAAATGCTTAAAAAATGTTGCAAACAACAATACAATTTTGTATTGAGTACATTTAATTAAAGCTCAATGAAAAGAAACCATAATCTTGACATTGAATATGCAGAATCGCCAGAAACGGACAGATTAAACGCTGATTCTACGAAATACCAGCAATCGCGTTTCCTTTTACCTATTTCACGCACAAATCTCCTCAAATTAAGCGGCTATTCAACACTTATGTTTAAGACCACCCAGTAGGCATGCATCTTAAATGCGCTTCCATATAATGTTTGCGCCATTATGCTGCGGCGTCGTTACATCAATACATTGATGCTGTTTGTCATGTTAATTTGACCAGCCGACCGACGATCGCCGTTCCTTCACATATGACGAATAATGCGCCGACCTACGCCGTTAGACACGCGCCCGATTGCATTGTGCAACTCTCCCATGCGTTGTGTCGATCGTGATTTATGGTGAATTGTTAACATATGTGTTTCCATTGGAAATGAATTCGATTGAAAATCGCTTAAAAACGCCTCAGCCACCAGGTGAATCGGAAAAGCGAACGTGCGCTTGCCGTTTGCATTGTTTTGGCTATGTTTTGGCGTGTCATTTGTTCGTTTCTGTTATTGGTTGAAAAATGCAGTTTGCTGCAGTTAAACGTTGAGCTGTCTTAATTGCATCGAAAACATCTGTTTTCAGAGATTATCGGCATTTCTTTATCGTCAATAAACTGTGGCCGGTTTCCTTAATAAATTGATTTTACGAAACTGCATTATAAACAAATGTGGCCATTTATATAAATTGATTTAAAAAAAAAATTGCATTATAAACAAATGTGGCCGTTTATTAAAATTTTATTGGATATGTAATTAGTTTTTATTACTTCAAATCCGGATTAACTTTTTCTTTTGTCTGTCTTCTTGCTACAACTAAAAATGCCAAGAACGATTTTTAAAGCCAAGAAGTTTCACATCAATTAATCCGTTAATTGCATTCATAATTTAGTTGAAAGATTCAACATTAAACTTGAGTAATTTAGAAAATGTTCTCCTTAAACTGACTGAATCGTTTACTTAAAACATCAATTATCAACGAAATTAGTGTAAGCTCTTTGAGATCTCCTTTCATTAAGCTCCGCTGGCAGCTTGCTTTCATATAATTAACATAAACCGATTGAGTGAAATTGAAAGTAAAGTAATTAGGTATTCAGAGGGAAATACTTTGCTTGCATTCACTGGCAACATTCACAGCAATGTCATAACTTCACAAATTGTTTTTCTTACATATTTAAGATAGATTTTGCTTAAAGTTTGCTTTTCTAATTTAAAACTACCTTAAAGAAACTTATGCTTGTACAAGAAAAATTGCATTTATCTTCAACGTTTCGAAAATGTTTATGATACAGAAATTTAAACAAAAAACTAAAAACTCAATTATTGTTTTTTATTTTGTAAATAATTTGAACGCAAATCTTTAGAGTCAAGTGCTTTCGCCCAAAACACTGAAAAGAAACGCCTAAATTCACTCAATCTTGTTAAAGTTGAATATTCATGTAAGTCACAGTGACCAGCTTTCATAATCAACCTATCTTGACTCAATCTTATTTATTAGTTGTCCAATAAAAGAGACAAAACTAATTAAAATGAATATGTTATGAATTTTATGCATAAACGATGATCTTGAAAACGGCTCGCCGTATTTGGCAATCAGAGGCGCCACATGATACACATGAGCCGGTGTCCAAATAGTTGTCACGAGCCACAAAAATCACTTTAACTGAGAAAAAGATTCCATCTACATATTAAATGTGCAATAACATAAATAAAAACAAAAAAAAAAAATATGCAAAACGATGAAAAGATGTAGAAAATTTTGTGAAAAACGAGCCGAAATGCTGCAAAAGGAATGAAGAAAACTTTATTATAATTTGGCGTCTTTATATTGTCGCAAGACTCTGTGCTGATGGTGCGAGATGATCCACCCACAAGAGTCGCTTGTCGCCCGCGAGCTCGCGTCCCCGTGCCGTGTGTGTTTATGTTTTCTTCGTTTTTTTATTGTTTTTTTTTTGTTTTTCTGAGTTTCATATTTTGTCCCCACGAAGCTTGTCTTTGCGGCGACACGCCAAGACGCGCGAGCTTTTGCCGCGGCATATATAATCGCATTATATGCGGTGTTATTATGCGCGATTGTACGCCGATATGTTTATGTTTATTGTTATTGTTGCTGTGCGCGATTCGAATATTCGTGGTAGCGCTCCCGCTGGTGTGAGAGTACCAAGGAGACCAGCCGGAGTCAATAAAGACCCACCAAACTGTGTGGGTAATTAAATCACCGAACAACATACAACATTTTACATAAGCATTTATTGATTCAGTCGCAGTCGTTTCAATACGCAAAACAAAGAAGTGATAAAAATCATTTGATTTTTTTTTTGAGCGTTTTTTTGTTATTTTTTTGTTATTGCTGATTTAAGCGGAACGCCTGACAGCCAATTAATTGCTCTTCGTACAATTTGACAGTTAAGATTAGAAGCAAATCATAAATTTTTATTTTAAACGCACTTTCGCGTCGAATTTGGGAACAACCATCCCCAATTAATGACATACTGCATGTATTGCAGGGATGACATGGTCGTTCAAATCGGCGATTTGCAGATATAAATAAAACCGCGACTATAAATTGCACAGAAGTTGGACCAACTGGTGAGATACTACCATATACCATATGTGACCGTATCCATAAACACATACAGCTGTGACAGTTTTTGTTCGCTATTAATTGAATGTTATGCGGCGCGCTTTTACGTTAAAAGCGCATAATTTTGCTGCGATCTTATGTGGTAACCAAAATTGTCCAGCTACACCTTTAATTGGTTAAGATGCTCTCTAGAGATTTGATGGCTTTGATGTTGTTTGGCTGATTATTGAGCAGTGAAATTTTTATTTGCAGTTTTAATAGTAAATCGCGCTTTTTTTGTCTGTAAACGTTTCATTAACATTTAGTTTGTGTCCCTTTCCAATGTAAATAATTGGGTCTTTTCTCTTTATGTATAATAATAAATACAATTACTTTGAAGTGTATTTGTGCATTTAAGTGCAACATCTTTTGAAAGTACTTTACAACAAAACACTATTCAAGTTTTACGAGAAAATCACTCGATTCGCATCCTTGATTAATATCGTTCAAACTTTAAAACATGCTCAACTATTTTATCCAGAATTTCTGTGCAACATATTTCCATCTCAAGTGACTTGAACACCTAAGCATCCAAATGAATTCGTTTAATTTTGAAGTTCTTGTACTTGTCCGTTTATTATAAAACTTTTACATAAAAAATCGAGCTCAAGATGGCTGTACATGAAAACTGAAAGAATTCCGCCGCTGAATGAGGTTAAATTACAATCTTTACAAATTTGTCTTGCAGGGACACTCTGTACCGCATGTCATTTTCACTGCAACCGCGCGAGAAGTCCGTATGGGAAGCGACACAGAACATGATGGAGATCTGCCAAGAGAAGGGCCAAAGCGAACAGGACTGTCGCAACTACATAATGGTGCTACAGAACTACGGCAATCAGCTGTACGTCTGCGGTACATACGCCTTCAGTCCTTACTGCTCCTGGCGTCAAGTAAGTTTAGCCTCCCTCATCCTGTACCACTCTCCAGTTGTTAGCGGTTATTTAATCCGTGCAGCAGCCATGTAAGATGAGCGTCTCAATTAATGATGGTCGTCTATTGTTCTCTTTACAAATGTATAGATGGAGAATCTGAATGTGACGAAATATGACAAGGGTGTTGCCAAATGCCCGTTCAATCCGCGCGCCAACATCACTACCCTCATGACAGACGACGGCCAAATGTTTGTCGGCTCGCCAACCGATTTCTCGGGATCTGATCCAGCCATCTTAAGAGCTGATGTCTCACAGGTATGTAAAAAAAACAAAACCACATTTTATAACTCAGAAATTCTCAACTATCTTAGACGTGCTCTTGTTCGAATAAGAAAACACTCAACATGTTAAGTGATTATGATTGTTTGGGCATGTCGCATCTGGAGCATTGAGAACAATGACGATAGTCGGAGAACAATTGCGGTTTTTGTGCGGATTCAGACTAAAATTGTGCCCTTTTGTTTGGTTTGTTTCTATAATTAGGATAATAGACGCATGCTACGCACGAATCAGTACAACTCAAAGTGGCTGAATGATCCGCAATTCGTCGGCAGCTTCGAGGCAGGTGAATTCATTTACTTTATATTTCGCGAGACGGCTGTGGAATTCATCAATTGTGGCAAGGTAATTGAAGGCGCAACGGTGTCCGCATTGTACTAGCGACTAATTAGAACAAAACAAAAACGTTTAATTGATTGGATTTTCAGGCAGTATATTCGCGAATTGCGCGCGTCTGTAAGTCAGATCCAGGCGGTGAGCATTTCTTGAAAGAAAACTGGACGTCATTCTTGAAAGCGCGTCTCAATTGCTCCCTGCCTGGTGAGTATCCGTTCTATTTCAATGAGATCCAAGGAGTTGTCTACTCGCCGGAGGAAGAAGTTCTCTATGCCACATTTACCACACCAGAGTACGTTTTTCTTAAGACTTTTCTGGTATATTTCCCGTTTTTCTAACAATTACAATTTTTACAGAAATAGCATTCACGGATCGGCAATCTGTTCGTTCAATCTGACTTCAATTCACTCCGCCTTTGCGGGTCCCTTCAAGCATCAAGAGTCAATCGACTCCTCATGGGAACGCAAAGACACTCCCCATCGGGCACTATTCGAGTGCAACGGTGGTCGTGGCATGAGCAGTCGCCACATCCAGCTGTTGGACTCTTCAAAGTACCAGCTCATGGATCAGGCGGTTGAAGCCACCACAATTCATCCATTGCACTTTTCGAAATCGGAGCGCTTTCGGCACATCGCCCTTGACAAAATCTCCACCAAACTGCATGAGACTGTGCGCATAATTTATGTCTCCACTGAGGAGGGCCTCATTAAGAAGATATCTGTACTGCCACGCACCAAGGAGACATGCATCATTGAAGTTTGGCAGCCAGAGTCGAGTCCTGCCCACAAAATACGCACAATTCAGTATCTCAAGGAGACGGAGTCACTGTACGTGGGCACAGACATCTCATTAACTCGCATCCCGGCGCAGCATTGCAATCGACACGTCTCCAAGTCGAGCTGCCTCAACGCCATGGATCCGTACTGCGGCTGGAATGAGTTGCATGAGGCGTGCACAGCGCCACCAAATGGTGACACACTGGCCAAATTCTGGATACAAAACTCCACAGAGTGTCCAATATTGACGGCGCCTGTCGACGGTGGTTGGTCGGCGTGGTCGAATTGGTTCAAATGCGCCAAATCGGACAGCACTCCGCAAGAGATGCACACCTCGAATCCGGACATGTGTCTGTGTCAGACGCGCACCTGCGACAATCCACAGCCGAAGAATGGCGGCCGTGGATGCAGCGGCTTAAACATTGCGGTGACTAATTGCACAGTGAATGGCGGCTGGACAGATTGGTCAGCATGGTCGGCGTGCTCACAGACTTGCGGCATGGCCGTCAAGACAAGACGACGAACTTGTGGCAATCCAAAGCCGGCGCATGGTGGACGTGTGTGCGTCGGATTGGAACGGGCGGAGCTGTACTGTTCGCATTTGCCACCGTGCCCGGTGCCGAAGCAACCGCCAATCGATGGCAACTGGGGCCCATGGGGTCCATGGAGTGAGTGCAGTGCCATTTGTGGTGGCGGCTTTCGATTCAGAAATCGCAAATGTGACGACCCGTTGCCGCAGAATGGCGGCATGAAGTGCACCGGATCGCCAATCGACTATGAGAAATGCAATATGGATTCGTGCATGGAAACAAAGAAACAGGGACCTTGGACACCGTGGATGATGCATCAAAATAGTACGAGTGTGGATGGTGGGCATTTGGAGAGACGCTTCCGGTTTGCGTGTCGTGCCAGCTCAGCTGATCCATCTTCTATAAAGATTTCACAAGCCAAGGAGGAGACAAGAATTTGTCATGCTGATGGGTCGTGTCAGAGGTTAGTTTCATTTGAGTAGTTATTGAGTGGGTTTTGAGTGAGTTTTGTGTATGTGACTTTTAAACGTTTATTTAATCATTACAGAGCCGGCGAAGCTGGTGAGGATGAAGGCTGGAATTCGTGGGGTCCATGCAGTGCTACATGTGGCGGTGGACAACAGTTCCGCACACGACAATGTGAAGGCGGCCACTGCGACTCATCTTTTAAAATGGCACGCGCCTGCAATACTCAACCATGTAAAGGTCCGTATCAAGTCATTACCATTTGTTTGAAATCAATAATAACTGTCAATTCTAACATGGAACAGGTGAATGGGGATGCTGGACTGACTGGTCATCATGCTCTGCCACCTGCGGTGTCGGTAAACGCAAGCGATCGCGCACCTGCCTCATGGGCATTTCTGACTCTGGTGCTGGCTGTGAAGGACCTTCAATTGAATATGACACCTGCGAACTGCCACCGTGTGAATGTGAGTCTGCCATCTTGTTTGTGTTGAACTACTAACTTATCGATATTCGTTTAACAGCATTCCTTGGGTGGGACACATGGGGTGAGTGGTCTGACTGTGATGATAATGGCGAACGAGTTAGGTACCGTGTCTGTACTAAAACGAATCCTGAACCGCACGAATGTCAAGGAAATGAACGCGAGATCAGAGCCTGTGAAGCTCATCTTGTAAATGGTATGTTAAGGAAGAGCATCTTGAATTTCAGTTACTCAAAGACTTTTAAATCTTACATTTCAGAAGTTCAAACGGCTGGCTTCCGATGGGATATTTTAATAGTGGTGCTCGTCTTTACAATTGTGACAGTTGCCAGCGTCATTGGCACATGGAAGCTGACAAAAAATCATTACCAAAAACGTGGCACCAAAGGGATTAGTGCCTCGCCATGCTATGATTCGTATGCCAATACGTACACCAGTCTGCCCAGAGAGGATGTAAGTTATTTTGATCTATCTAATTATTAGGTTCAAGACAATTTATTCTCTTCTACTTTGTAATTAGTCACGTCAAAAACCGAAGCGTCAAACATCGTTCAATGCCGGCGGCACACACACAAAGCCGCTGATGAACGGACACGGTCAAGGAACAAAGTCCCACAACTTGACGGGCAATCAAACGCCCAAGGTGCTTTCGAAGACGTTCTCCGATCCCAAAACGGAGACAATGAAACGCAACTCAGCGCTGAACAACACGCGACAAGCTCGCTCCATTGATGACGACAAGTTCTGAAGGACTGATGGTGTATCTGGTGCGATTTCATTTTATTTGTATTTTCTAAGAGGTTCCAACGTATGATGGGACTTAGCTATAAGATTTAGTTTTAAGGATTTATGTTTATAACAACTACTTTCTATCGTGTGTGTTTTGTAGAAGAAAAGTCGGATGGGGCGAACACTAAGATGTCGACGTAAACACTTCCTTGTGCAATTTTATTCCTTAACAATATTTTGTAAAAAAAATGTTCCTTAGAATGAAAGTAGATTTCATTTATTTTAAAAGAAAATTAAACACTTATTTTTATACCTGCCATTTTATGACAAGAAAAACTCCTTTCGCGACTCCTGAACCCACCCATTTAGTGTATAGTGTTGCCACGTTGACTTCTGGTATTGCCCAGTGATTAAACTACGGGAGAGCTAGCGACTAAGGTGTTTAACAAACAAGAAGACCACGAAATTTTTAAGAAAGTATAACTGAATGAGACTAATATTCGAATAAATATAGACCAATAAGACATTCAAAATTTGTTTGCAAGCAAATAAATAAAAATTGTGAAACTAGTGCCAAAATTGTAAAAAAATAAACGCGCTATTAAGTCTAGTTGATAAGTCAATTTTTTGTATAAATATAGAAACTATATTTGTTGAGGCACTTATTAGAAACTACACACGAAAATGCTACAAAAAAAGAAACATTTTCCTTAGTTTGTCCCCACCTAAATAATACAGATAACCGTAATTTGAATTAGCCTTACTAAAACATTTATGTTAAATAGATTATAGTTAACTCTCCAAAATTATCAATGCAATTGACTGTGTGAATTTTGTCCACTGGAGATGTATTGCAGAAAGTTTTTATTTAAGAATTCAAGAATTTGTTGGATTATTGTCTCCAAGATGTTTGAGTTTTAATTCATTTAATTCAGTATTAATTAAGTTAAATTTCAAATTAAACAATTTAAAGATTTAGTAATCCAGGTGGATAAACAGTTATTTATAGATTTCCCGTTTAAATTTAAAAAAATGATACAATAATGACGCAACATTTGTTCAACATAAACAGTAAATGTCCTTTTGTCCCTTTATCAATGCAAAGAAAGAATTTTTTTAAATATTTTTTAAAAAAATATATCAAAATGTTGCAGGGCCAAAAAAAAACATTACAAAAAACACAAGTTATTGATTTAAATGTGTATATTAGTTTATTAAAGATTTTTTTGAATTGCAATTGTCTAACAATAGAGCAATTAGCAATTGTTTTGTAAAATTTGTTAATGTATAGAAAGAACGGAGAATTGGCAAACAAATATTAAGACTAATAACTGCTTAACAAAATATAAATTCTTAGTTTAATATCGTTTATACTTGGATCATTGAACATATAATGAAAGAAAGAGGTCTTTGGGTTTTCTTAGCTATGAATTCGCAAATTGTCTAAAAGATTGTTGAATCGATGTTTAAGTAAAGCGAAAAGATTCTTGTCCATCTGAAAGCTTTACTGAGCTCTCCGTTAAGTTAACCCAATGAAACTGAACTTTACACCAAAGGAGTCGCGAGAAAAACAATTAAGCTCAACCAATTGGTGTGAGTGCACGTTTACAATTTCCAAATTAGCCAAAAGTAGCTCATATTGAGCAAAATTTCTAAAAAATACTTTTTAATATTTCTTTACCCCAGAGTTCATTTTAATTTAGTAGTTCTTCTTCGTGTTTATTTCATAATTCTTCGGAGTTAATAATAATAACTAACGATAGTTTTAAGTTATATGTTTAATGTTGTATCATGTTCATTTATCGTATGTACTACAGATTTTAAATTACTTAAATAAAATAAAACAATTAATATGAATTGAAATGGGTGAATTCTTGTTGTAAATTAATTGCAGCAGGAAAACCACTGAAAATGTTTTTAATTTGAAATGAAAATTATTCAAACAAATTGATTAATAGATAGAAAAGTTATTTATTAACAAAAAAATTTAATAAATCTATTTGAAAAACGTTGACTTCTAATAAGGTTCGCCAAGATCCTTGCCAAGCGCCTCGATTTCATCCAAAACGAACGCAATCGACTTCATGGTAGCCACCGGAAAGCAGGTAAACACCATTCTGAAGAAGTTTCCCTTGTCCTTGTGCGGCAACGGTGAAAATCCCACCATCAAGCTGCCCCGCTTAATCATGCGCTCCTTGATAACTGTCGTCACCGTGTATAAATCGTTTCGCCAATCGTGCGTCTCCTCGACGCCGCGCATCTTCGGCGGCACATACCAAAAGCAGACATTCGTGTATTGAAACTCAGCAATGACCAGTCGGAAGCCGTCGCGCTTCCTAATCATCGCCTCCAGTTGACGGGCGGCATTCATGGCCGCGTCCATGAGACGTTCAATGCCGCTAAGGCCGCGCACCTTGATCATCAGCCAGAACTTGAAGACGTCAATCTTGCGACCGCACTGGATGCTCTTGTCGCCAATGTCGTACGAGACGTCGTAGAATTTGTCCTGCTGAAAGAGATATTGGGCTGATGCTGAGTTGCACCGATGAAGAAGACCCTGCAACAAAAGCGGCCACATCAGTGCCAAAACAAATGCTTGTAACGTTGTCAAAGGTCAGACCTTGTGCCTGGTGATAAAGAGTGACGTCTGCAGTGGCGCACCCAACGTCTTGTGTGGATTCCAAGCAATTGAGTCTGAGTGCTCGATGCCGGCCAACAAGTGACGATGACTTTTCGACATGATGACACTACCGCCGAGGCAGGCATCCACATGCATCCAGACGTTGTAACTTTTGCACACCATCGCCACAGCTGTCAGATCATCGAAGGCACCCAGCACTGTGGTGCCGGCAGTGGCATTGACGAAAAACGGCAGCTTGCCGGCTTCCAGTGCTGTTGAGATTTTTAGCTTCAAGTCATTCGAACACATGCGACCACGAGCATCAGTTTTAACGATAATCAGGTTATCTGTGCCGATGCCCAGCCAGTGTACTGACTTCTTAATACTGTAGTGAGCCTATTGCAGGGATGAATACGATTTATTACCATGAATGTAAAAGATCAGCTCTACTGACCTCCTCGGATGTGAATGCCACAAGTGGTGGCATGCCGAAGACGCCTTTCACCTTGACTTCAGGATAGGCTTTGTAACGTGCCAACACCATGCCGTACATGTTGGACGAGGATCCGCCCGGTGCGAATAGGCCGTCGCCCTCCAAGTAGCCAAACTCTTTGGCGAAGTGTTGAATGATCTTGTTCTCCATCAGAATGAAGAGAGGCGCCACCTCGAACGTGTACTGGCTGGTGTTCAGAGCTTCGGCGATCCAAGTGCCGGCCAGTCCGAATGGATCGACGCCGGCGAACAGTTGATTGTGAAAATGCTTGTGGCCGGTCTTCACCGAATATTTGACAATCTCTCGGCATATCGCCTCGGCTGAGGCGACACTGGCCTCACTGGCATCCGGCAGGTTAATATCCACAATATTCTGTCAACAAATAGTTTAGATTTAATTTGTTGTTTTTTTTTTCGGAATTTCGTCTTACGAAGAAGATGAGCTACTTCACTCAACCAAGATAAGATTAAGATTATCTACATGATTGTTGGTTTTTATGTTAAACGTACGTTTCATAGCTGAGTGCCATCGCTGTGAAACCAATCAGCGCGTGGAATTTTCCAATAGCTCAATCAGTAGAAAACTGCACTGGCCGAGTGGCCAGCTTGACTGAACGAACAGAAAACACAAAACAAGAAAAAAAAAAACAAAAAAAAACTTAACAAGCTAAAGTCGAAAACCTTGGCCCAGATGACGACAATGACCATAGTTATTGAAATTCTCATGTACGCATTGAAGAGGGTCTTTAGTCTTAACGCATTTTGTGCAAGCAAACAGTGCACCAGCTCGATTATTTACCTGCAGTTGTTCCGGATCTTTGAAACGAATAACCGGTTCGTCTTCCGGGACGGCAAGTGCATTGCCATCTTTCAATATATCGTACACCTTGTCCAAAATTTTCCACTCCTCATCCATTGCACTTGAATTCACTCACAAACTAACGGGCCCAATTCACAAAAAGAAGACTCACTGGAATCAGCGATCAATATGTTCCGTCTGATCTCTGATGGACAATGTTGCTGGGAAATCACAATCCGCTGGACTGAACGCGACGATCTCTATTTGCTGGCTATCGTCTGAGCTCAACTCCGCTGACTAACGGCGGTTCTATGCGCCATTGCCCTAACCGCGTACTGCGGTGTCGTCCGATTTTTATACGCACAAATGACTAGAAACAATTGAGTTCGATTCTTCATATGTAGATATTACTATTGTATGCATGGCGATACGGCGAGACGGCGAGACGGCAAGAGCGCGACGACAACGACACATTTGTGTAAGAGTTTAGGAAGAAGGCACAAGAGTACGCCAACAGATACGGAAGACGCGGCTCTGCGACGCGATCGTTTCTAGTTGTTTTCTTCAAGTCGGATTTGATGCGACCATTTCATCGATCATAATTGGCGTATTAATTGTTTGTGATTGTTATCGGCCGTTTTATTAATTGCGTTGACCGTTTGGCCATGAATCTTAAGTGATTGCGACTGAAGATCAATGGCTCGATCGTTTTATTGCGCATGGTCAGTTGGTCAGAGTGATTGACTCAGATAAGGGTTACACATTCTGTGGAATCTTTTAGTCATTTGGCTGTAAAATTAGTTTCTTCGTAAAAGCAACTTTTTATTACTTCAGAAATTCTTTGAATATTAAACATCTTACATTTGTCTTAATAGGACAACTTTCGTCAATATTGACAGATTTCAATTCAATTCATTTTTAGTTTGCTTAAAGTAAACAGTCTTTTGAAACTAACAATTTACTTGTGTTTCAGCGGTTTCTGATCATCTGAGATAAGATGTTTCTTCTATGGTCTTATAGCAAAGTAGGAGACGACATTAAGTCTTTGTACATTTTAATGAAATTGTTTGCCATCATTTAATATAAAAGTTTGCCTTGTAAAAATCTTTCAACAGCGTCAATTCCATTCACCTCCTTGCATCCTTTGAACCATTACCAGAACTGTCCGTTCCACGGTTGTTTTCACTTACATTGAACATCAACTTGCAGCTAAGCACGATCTTTGAAATCACGCTCAACAACTATCCAGAATGGGAATTAACGATTAAATGTTCAAATCCCAGACATAGCGGAAACTATCAGGACTTGACCTTGTCATTTATTTGTTATTCAATTTGATAATATTTCAAATTCTTCAACTAATTTGAGTTACTTTAAGTTGAAACCGTCTCCTTTATGTAAATACTATCAAATTGCTGCAAAATTTCCAAACGAAATTCTCGACGACGCTAATTTCGTAAGTGTGAGCTGAAGAATAATTACAAAATACATGGTTCGTGAAAGATAATATGCAATAAGTTTCCAGACAAAAGACGTGTTTACACAATCAAACTCGCTGATAAGAGCTTAAAGGCTGTAAATGATTTAAGTGTGTAAAATGTTGGAAAATCGACTTTTCTGGCATTTGTTTTGTTGTTGTTTATGTTTCATCTATGTTTTCATTTACTTTGATGTGTATTTCATTAGAATTAACCGCTTTGAGTAGATTATTCTCTGAGACATCAGCTTGGCAAAAGCAATTACATAACTGATGCTACGAAATTAAATTTTGTCTGAGATTATCATTTGAGCTGTGATACATTCGTATGGCGAAAACCATTTATATTCTTCTTAATTTTGTTTGTTAACTTAATGTTCAATGCACAAATCCTTTAACATTCCCATGTCAGTTGCACGTAATAATAATTTCATGCCGCCGATTATTGAGATGTTAGCGCGCGGTTCGTTGCAATCAAACATACAAAACGCGGCAGGGAGAGCCGGCGCGGCACTAGATTTTTTTTTGAAAAATTTATCAAAAAAAAGGCAAGGGGTACCCCTTGTGAAATTTTCAA
>JANSTS010009949.1:2676-18307 GCA_026546915.1 Sylvicola fuscatus
CAGAAAATTTAAAGTTGTGCGTGGGCCTTGAGCTTTGGCGCTTTGATGCGGTGCCTGCCGCCGCCGCCGTCGACCGAACTGGTGGGCGCGTGGGGTGCGTGTTGTGCCAAAGTTTTGTGGATATTTTACACGAAGCTTTAGGACGTTCTCCTCAAAGTTCACCAGTATTTCGGCGTCATACTGTAAGAAGCCCACAACTCCGCTACGAAACAACAACAAACCGAAAATAATCAAGAAAACATAAGGTGGATGAGATTTATAGCTTAGGCCGTTAGAATTGGGTTTACCATTTCGTTGTCTTATGTAGTCTTCTGGCTGGGCGCTTTTTTCGTGCTTTTGTGCTCCTTTCGGCTGGGCAGTTAGTTTCGGCATACACGAAAAGAAAATCAAAATAATTCATGAGAAAGCATGAGGGATGTAGGGAGCTGGAGGGGGTGTAAGGGTGCGCTAATTTTGGGTTTCGCCTTTACATGCTTTTTGTTGCGCTATATTTAAATGGGATCGGTCAGTCTGTTAAAGGTGTGATATGAATCTTTGCCGGCCTGACCGCAGACTTGGCGCCACATTCAAGCTCCCTAATCTCCGCACCAACAGGCGCGGTACCCAAGGCGCTTGTGTACTTTGGGGCGCGAGACATCATCATATATGCGCGCTTCAACCCGCTGTCATATATCATAACACGGGTTCTGTTTCGCAACATGCGACCATGATTCATGAATCTTCGCGGAAAGCATCTCTCTCGCCGGTGTTATGCTTCCATTTATGTTTTTCTTTTCGTTTTTTTTTTTTTGGCTCGGCCAGCCCTTCACTACAGTTTGGATTAAACTGGCAGGCGAGTGAGTAGTTATCTTTATTGATCTATTTTTTATTAGATTAAAGCACCCAATTTCCGGAATTGCTGACAAGCAGCGAGCTCACAATTCCGACACAACATTTAGAGTGCTTTAAATTATTAAATGGGTGAAATGAGAATTGAGGGGGGAGGGGGTTGCTATGCGCCAGTATATGCACAGAATTATGGGCTGATGGTATGCTAAGATAAGCGGCAAGATTGGCAGACTGAATTCGGAGAAAGGCCGATGCGTATAAATTATGAAATCATTCTTGGTTTCTTCGATTCATTCATTACTTTGTCCAATGGGGAATGACGTAGTGGCCGACAGAGAGAGAGGGGGAGAGATAGAGAGGAAGAAAGGGAAAGAAAGAGAGAAATGGGATGAAAAAGCTCCACACACGAATTTACATAATTCATCTATTTAGCTAAGCTCGTTTTATGTTATCTAAATGTTCATTTTCGTTTATCCAATTTGTTTTGTTAAAATTATTTAATTGAATACATTTCATGTTTTACCGTTTTTCATAATTTGTTTTTTTCTCTCTCCGTTTTGACGTTTTGTTGCAAAATTGAAGTAAGTGCAAAACATGTTTTTTCTCCATAGTCACTGTTTTTTAAGATGTTTTTTCTTTATTGTTTTCGTGTTATCACTTACCAGGACCATAAGTTTGAACTTTTGTCGAACATCTTATGTTGACAAGCGCCCACAGAACGGTAAATATCCTAATTTATCATGAAAAGCTGCAACATCATTTACTGGAAATTGATGTTTGTAGCGTTACGTTGAATGGCAGCAGTTAAATGCTGAATTAACTAACGGTAAAGGACTCTTGCTGAATATAAATTGAATGCGTAAACATAAATCACTCAGTCGCTATAGCAATTATTAAGGTCACGCAATGACACCTATTTTGTCTCAGTCGCGCTCCTCAGCCATACCAGCTAAGAACAGAGGCGGGGGGGGGCATACTGGAATCCGGCGATAAGGCTAACAATTTAAAAGGCGACACTCGTCAATCGTCACAGATCGAACCTTTTCATCGATGTAAATGGAAATGCCATGCAACCCTTGAAACATTTTAATGACTTACAAGTTAGACGATTGAAAGGGAATCGAACCGTTTTACAAATCATTGTTAAAAATTGAAAACTTTTATTGTGAAACGTTATATACTTTAAACTTTAGAGTTTAAGACTTTTACGAGTTTCAAAGTTGTGCGTCTCTTGTGCCCTTGCCTTCCCTTACTGAGATATAGAAGAATTCAAATCGCTGGGATTTCCGCCATCGTAAAAAATCCTTAGATTTTCTTCTGATTTTTTCGTCCTAGACTCGTCTAAAACAATACAATTTCGCGCGCGCAAAAAAACCCGATTGGAACTTATATGAGCAAACAGAGGGCAGAGAAAAAAATCAATTTCTCTATTTATTCATCGGAAGTCGGAACTCGCCCTGCACAATCGTGCACAGCAAAATATTGTGATTTATTTACAAGGCACGTCTACTTCCATGTCATCCTCCATGCGCGCACTCGCTTCCTCTGGCTTTATTTTATTATGCACAACCACAAACCAGCTTCAAACAAAAAAAAATTCTATATACATATTCAATGGTCGACAATCAAACAAACTGATGCAAATACTTTTAATTCTGTCCGCACAGCAAACATCGAATGCGGAATCCACTCCGGGCAGCATGGGAGGTCGCGACGGTGGCGCCAACGCCAATGCGGGCGGCCTCAGTGCAATTGCATCGGCCGCCGGCGGCAGTGGCACCATTGCAGCGGCCGTCGTCACGATGATGGGCCGCCCACTGCCCACCATCAGCGAGATGACGACCACGACGACAGCATTCACCAACGTCTCGTCAACTAACACCACACCCGAGAAGACAGCCTACGGCAACGGCTTGGAACAACAACAGACGGGACAGTCACCATCCGGCGCTTCGCCTCAGCCACAGCCGCCACCGTCGGCGCCACAACATCAACTGCTGCAGCCGCATCAACAGCAGCCGCCGCCGTCGAACATGCAGCAAGTGCAACAGTCGCAGCGACGGACGCCCGATCTAAGACAGCGTGTGGCCACGCTGGACTCGAAGCGGGAGCGCAAGGCGGCCAAGACGCTGGCGATTATAACGGGCGCATTTGTTTGTTGTTGGCTACCGTTTTTCATAGTCGCCATTGTGATGCCGGCTTGCGCCGAATGCGATGTGTCGCCGCTGCTGATGAGCCTCTGCCTGTGGCTGGGCTACTTCAACTCGACACTGAATCCCATCATTTATACGATATTCAGCCCAGAGTTTAGGCACGCGTTCAAGCGTATTCTGTTCGGCGTGGGACCAGCCGCCGCCGCGCGTCGTCGCCGCCTCATGCTGGGCCGCCGCCACTTAGGACTCAAGCGATAGGTTAGGCCAATTTCTTTTATTTTCTATTTTATTTTTATCCTATTCGTTTTGATCTTACTCAACATTCTCATCTTCATGCAGGGCTCCTAAGCATAAAAAGTATTGTAAAAAGAATACACTAACTTGTAATGTTATATGAATTTCTCTCTATATAATATGTATATAATATATATATATATATGTATACACTTGGTATCAATGTTGTTATCGGCCCATAATAAAATATCTAATTCCCATAGATCAATCATAATAGGATATAGGCATAAGCAAGCATATTTCACGCGCAAAGCAAATATATAAATGGAGAAAACATAACGGCAGCTTAATCCCCCTGAGTGTGTGAGTGCGAGAGATTTGACGTAGCGTCCTGAAATAATACACATATGTACATATAGAAGATTGGGCATTGACTATAGAAGGACCATATATCATATCGCATGTATGGTAAATAAGTATAACTGTTTTCATTAATCATATAATGTGTTGTTATAAGTGTAAGGACAATTGGTGTGCTCGTTTCGTGGGTGCCGAATTCCGTTGAATCATCGCCTAACAAAAACACAAGATGGCGGCGCTTCGGGTTTGGGCACGCGGTCTTCTTGTTCGTATACTCTTCTTGTTAATGAAAATAAATAAATAAATTTAAAGCAAATATATATATTAAATGTAAAGACTCTCAAAAAGACCAAGCAAAATAAAGTAAAACATTTATATTAATAAACAGTTATGAGAACTAAACAAATTAAATAGATATATATATATAGTTAATACGTAAATGTGTTATTAGAATGGTGCTATTATAATTGGTGTTGCTTCCTCCCCCTAGGCGCCCCAGACAATTTACAAACCGAAATGTAATCACACGATGAATTGATGTTTTTTGTTAATTATAATCTCGTTTTGATTGTTGCACCCCCTCCCCCTCCCATCCCTGCAAAACCATCAAGTCCAAAAGAATATAATATGTAACAAGGCAAAACATTTACGGCTGACCTAATTTATTTAATTCCACTCCATCAGGAACGAAAACAAAACCAGAACAGAACAAAAAAACCGTTCATGTATACATATGTATATCTAGAAAAAATTTATGTCATTCATGACCATGGACAACAACAACGAATACAAGTAACTTCAACCAAGAACAGCAACAACAACAACAACAAAAATCCAGTCTCTTTTGATCCGTCCGGGTACCAACGTTTATTATGTATTCAAGTTATTTTCTGTGTACTTTATACTCCGGAAAACGATCCGTTTCTGTTTAAAACCCACTTCCCATCCACCCACCACCCACCCAAACCCCTCAATCCTTCCACTCACCATCTAGCGATAGCTAACAGATGAACCGCATTTGGCATTCCGTTTTACATTGAATTGGTCCACGCATGCAATATGCAAACAATTTGTGTACGTAAACATATTATGCATTTTTACAACAAATGCCAACAAATATTATGCTCGCTGAGGGAATAAATGTAATACAACAAAAAAAAAAAAACAGATATATATAAATTGCATATAAGTACTTAACGGGTAACAATAATTAACACTTAAAACTTGTATTTAACAGGCAACATTAACTTTGTGTGTGTGTTAAAGAAAATAACGGTAATTTATGTATTATTGATATAGAATAAACAGATAAGTTGCAGACAATGGAAACGGGGTGGTTGGGTTGGATTTTAATAGGGTGTGTGGGATGTGTTTGGGGTTGGGGGGATGTGAGGGAGAGAAACAGAACAGCAACTGCTGCAGTAAACAATAAAGTTAATCAATTTATTTTTGCGAGTGCAATTTTCTAAAAGTTGCCCTATTCAGTTCATGTACACAAAAACCAAACCACCTCCCTCAACTCCCATCCCTTAAATGAATTTATTATAACTAAATACATATACGAAACATATACTTAAGCGAAATCTGTGTGTACATGCGCGAGCGTGAGTGTGTCAAATAAAATGAACAACCTAAGTTTTATTGCTCAAAACATAAATATATTGTCTGTTATAACTTTTAACAATTATAATTGTCTCGCACATCGTTCCTAACGAGTGATACGTGGCACTGTGGCGCTCTACACGCGTGTGTGTGTGTGTGTGTGAATGTGTATGTTTGCGTGTGTGAGTCTAAACGATAAAGTTAATGTACTTTATATAAAGGTGAAGCCTACACTGGTAAAGTCAATGTGCCATATGTACGCGTACATCAGCTATTTAGCGAGAGGAGCTCGCACTTATACCCACCCACAACACCCAACCATCCCACCCCAACCCCTTGCACGCCCTTCCATCCGCAGCTTTACACATTTGCTCATTGATTTCGTAAGCAGTGAATAGGTAAGCTCTGTTTTTGTGACGACTCGGGCGAAAATGGGGGGTGGGTTAGGGTGGGGTGGTATGATGGTGGCAGGGCGACGCGTCCTTTTTCTGATTGTTTGATTGAGTTGCAAATTTATTTGCCTACCCCTTTGTTTAATGACGTCATTTGTCAGTAGCGAAATTAATGCGGCGTTTTGGGGAATTTGTTGCAAGTAATTTCTGGGGATCCTTTCTACTCAAATGCTCGCCATTCGTTTTGAATCAATTCAATTTGCTATTTTGGGCAGCCTTCCCAATCCGTTATGCCATATTACACTAAAATCTGTAATAAAACTGTTAATGACTTTGCAAGAGTTTTTTGTTTGTCGTTTGTTTGCACCCACAAATCGTCTTGTAACAGACATCTAGGAAAAGGACACTAAAACAACTGCAACTGCCAACCAAAAATAATTACTTTATTGCATAAATGATATAGGAATTTTTGCGCCAATTTATGTCAAACCAAAATAAAAACAAATAGTTGACGTAACTTTGCAATTAAATTAAAGTATATTTTCATATTAAATTTGCAGGACGAACAAAAAAAAAGGGCAGAGGACCAAATTTTATCGCTTTCACTTTTGCTGTGCGCCAATCGGCGCCCGTTTCATTTAAAGTATGATAATAATTGATTCAAATAGCGCTATAAAACTTTATTTCCGTTACTGTCTGGCCGCTTGTAGATGAATGGATGAAAGGAAGAAAAAAAAATGGCCCGCCCACCACTTTCGCCTGGGACAATGTAAAAATTGTGCGAAAAAAAAAACAGAAAATAATAAAAGTTTGCGGTCTTTATGTATTTTGACTAAAATGCAATAAAATTTGTTTGTTGTTTGCGCAAACCGCACAATTTCCGTTTTGCGTAAAATGTGATTTTATTTACTGCTTTTAATTGAATTATGTTCAAGAGCTGCTAAACTATTTGCGATCTGATTTCGGGAATGTTTGAGACGTTTAAGTGATGAAATTCTTCGCCGAATAATCAATACAAGCCAAGTATTTGTTGGAGGTATGGCAACAGACACGAAAAAAACACTTTAAGACGAATTTGCATTTAAATTGCACGTTAAAAGTTCTTGAAAATCGGCTGACCGCCAATCCCATCAATGTTCCCACTTCAAAGTCGCGATTCCAATGCTTGTGCTTTATCATAAAATATGTAGGTAAATCATAATTGGGGTAGTGTAAGTGTTAACCACCAAACAAGTAATTTGATGTACATAAGACGTAATCATTGATCATTTCCTTTAAGAATTCTCATCTGTTTGTACTTACCATTCGCATGTTTTTCACCTGTTTTTCACTTTGCCCCCTATTTTTCATTTTCATTGTTTAAAAATGAAATAAAAAATAAAAGAAATGCTAGAAGTTGTAAGAATAACAAAAAATTAGTTAGTTAAAAATTTTAGTTGATTTAAGTATGGATTAATGATAAACAATGTAAAATGATCAAAATTCAAAGTTATAAATATTTAACATAAAAAAAATGTAATTATGTGAAGTACAATCAAGTTTGTTGACTCCAAATGCAGAAATTTAACGTTTAATTTAACAAACATAAAAATCTTTGTAAAAAATAATTTGTAAAAACAACAAATATTGTGTAGGTTAGGTAATAACGGTTGGCATCGTCCTTGGCGGGACGAAAACTGCATTAATAGAAGGCAAAGCGAGAGAGAAAGAGAGAGAAAACGGTATTCTGTTATGAAACTAATTAACTAAATTTTCTTTTATACATAAATTAATTTAAAACGGTTTTAAATAGTTTTAAAAATGATGAGTAAACAGAAAAAAAAAATTGCATTAAAACCAAACCTAAAGATAATAATTATTATTGTGATTTTTCTCTCGATAATTTAAGGAAATTGATGACAGAAAATTATTAAATAATATGTATTGTTAAATAAATAAAAATTGAATGTTTGTGTAAACTTGTACATGTAAAAATAACATTAAACATTAAAAAAAAAATATCAAAACAAATATAACGAATCTTCCCTCAAACACTCTCCCAGAGAAAAAAAAAACGATGTCCAATGTTTAAAAGTGAATAATGATTATGGATAAATTAACTTTAATAAAACTATATTTTTTAAAATTAAATGAAAAACCAAACCAATTCTCCAATTGAACAAAAAAAAAAAACATTGTTTTAATATTTAAGATGACGCTCCAGTACCAATTTATCCAAATATTAATTTAAAAATGGAGCCATTGAATGTGAATGAAGTAAACAAACAAACTATAAAACAAACAAGCAAACAAACTATTTGATGGTATAATCAAACTGTTTTATTAAATGACTTTAGTGTTACAACTAATTCTTTGGCGCAGCCAGACGATCCGCGCTAGCGGTTCCATCCACAAAAATATTTGGAATCTTATCGCCAAAATATATTTTGTTGTTATTTGAAATTGCCTCATATTTGATCATCTCCAAATACTCGGGTGTCAGCAGCGCCCGATTGGCCTCAGCCTTTTTCAGCGTCACATACAAGTCGGCGTCCGCCTTAGCTCGCATCCGCTCAATCTGTATCTGTGTCTCGATGACTTGCACGCGCTGGGCCGCTTCGCGTTCCACCACCATCTGTTCGTGTTGAATGCGCGAAATCTGCGCCACCTTCTCAGCCTCGATGACAGCCTTGCGTCGCTCCGTGTCAGCGTCCTTCTCCACCACCTTCTGTCGCTCAATGGCGATCAGCAGCTGCGTCTTTTCCGCCTCCATGAGTTCGTAGTTCTTGCGTATCGCTTCCGGTATCTTCGGCTTGGTAACACGAACGGCGAGCACCTGCAGGCCAGGCGCCATGTCATTCAGTTCGTCTTGCAGCGACTGCTTGAGATTCTCGTCAATCTCCTCGAATCGATCGATGAAGACTTGCTGCAGCGAGTGGCGACTGCAGAACTGGTTCAACTGATGGTGCACTTTGTCAAAGATGAGGGCCCGGTCGTAGTCGGCGGTGTAGTTGCGAACAATTTCTAGGACGCTGTCTGATCGGAGAATGTTGACAACTTCGACGCGATCAAAGTGTATGAGGACACCGCCGCTGGTGCCGCAGGGCACGTTTTTCAGTTCATCTGTTTGCAGAGTTACCTGAAAAGGTATTTTCAATAAATATGTGAGACTTGATTCTGGAAATTTATAGGGATTTGTCATGGGGGAGTTGAAATTCGGGACAAGGTAATCTAGTTACAGTTTACAGTAATTCAATTAAATTATCTTTTAAAGGAGATTATAACTTTTATATTAAATTAGCAAGGAATTAGGACAGAGCTTTAGACCCGCGTTATTTTAAAAGAATTTTACAGGCAGTTTTTCCTAAGACAATTGCAGAAACTGGCAATCAATCAGTCGTAATTATAAGATTAGATTATCAATCAACTTTAGTCAACAACAAAAAAACAACCCCTAAGTTTTAGGCAATGAAAACCCAATAAGCCGGTCACAGACTCACCTGAATCGACTTGAATGTCGTGAGAAATGGTATCATCATGTGTATTCCGGGATGACTAGATAATGGCAGCAAAGCTCCGACCCGGTAGTACACTCCAACGTGCCCCTCGTCAACCCTATGCAGCGACATCGGCAGCAAAATCCCGAACGTAGCAATGACGCTCGCTATTGACACAATTGAGTCAGTCTGCATTGTAACTGATCCCTTTTCTGGTAACTAGATTTGTTTGGGATAATGTCTATCTTCTTTTACATAATCAACTAAACGTTTCTTATCTCCTTAAGACACTAAATTTAAATGTTTGGCACCTCTCTTAAATGATCAAAACAAAATCTGAGGCGGTCTTTCCCCAACTAAATTGGTTTAGTTTTGATAAATCAATTGACAGATGAACTGACAGCATACAGGGTGGTCCATCAGCTTTCACAATTATGTCTCAAGATGTTTCCGGAAGATGTCAGTTCAAGCTCTTATTTGAAAAAGAAATAAGTTTTTTTATTTTAATATGAATAAATGAATCAAATTAACTTTCTTAATTATTGTATTTGCAAATCTACTTTCTCAAAATTTCCAACTCCTGCGGCAACGCGCAAATTCTCAGCTGCTTCTCAATCAATAAATCCTGCAGTGGCGCCGCTTCCTGAGGACAGCAAACAACAGCATCCATGTACAGCGCCTTATGCCAAGGACATTCATCCAGAGCGGACAGAATGCAATTCTTGACCACGTCATACGTGATTTTGCCCGACTGCATGCTGACCAGCGCCCTCAAATAGAGTCGCCACAAAAACGAGCACTTCCTATTCATCGCCATGGCTGGTTCATTCTGTAGGCTGGACTTAAGAATGTTCAAAATTCTCATCTTGAATGTGGTCTCACTCTGGTCGATGGAAGACGTCAATAAATCCTCACCAGCAGCTGTCTGTCGGCACTTGTAGAAGCGATAAGTGGCAGCAATAACTGTGAACACGACAGCTACAGGATGCAGCGACTTCATTAAAGTCGCCCTAACATCAATCCAGGTGTGAGCAAATTGAGTGGCTGTCAACTTCATCAGCTTGGTATTTTGTGGAAACTCCATTAATCCATCGGTAGCCCATTTAAGAACCGTCCCACTTGGTATTCTGCCTCCTAACGAAGTCGCTATAACCTTTGTCAGAAGTTCGAATAGTTTTTCCCGCTGGAATCTGTGACGGCGTGAAGATCTGTCAAAGTTTCTGATGATTCGTTCAATAAATGCAACAGCTTCAGACTTATTTTGTAAAATCAGGATGTAGTAGGCTTGCGCTGTGCAGAGGCAGATGAAATAGTCTGGAAGGAAGTATTGCTCCAGTTCAATTATTTCAATGTTTCTCTCAACCTGCAGGACACTTGATGTCAGCTCATTTAGCTTCTTTAGCGTTAACAACTTTCGCGTTTCATTCATTTGGAGCGAGTCCTTTTCCTGGAGAGGCACATTTAACACGTAGCAAGTCAATATTTTGCATGCCTCCTGCACATTATTTTCTCTAAATAAGCAGAATTCGGCATAACAAACGAAAGCATTCGCCAATTCTGATTTAAGGACATTTTCATTGTCCTGTGACTGTCCGATTGCAGTCTCAAAAATTTTAATTGAACTACCACTTGTCCTGTCCACATCCAGCTCCATCTCGATTAATGCATATTCACAATAAAAATTCAGCACATTCCGATTGATGTCGCTCTTTAACAGCTGCTTGACGCTGCTCCGCAGAGCCTTGGCTTGTGTCTGGACGTCGATCTTCTTAGCCAATTTGTGTAATCTCAAATTGATGCGCTCCAATTTAAGCCACATAAGAATTAAAATCTGTCGCTTCGTTTCGTCCGCCTGAAATGCACTGGCGCAAATCTTCAGCATCTCGATTTGGGTTTTCCGGAAGACATCGCCACCCAATTGCGTCGGCAAAATAGACGGACCAGTAGCTGTTAAGTCACGTACCACTTCGAAGATAATGGCATCTAGATCCGATTCATAATCCAACAGTAAATTCAATAGTCCCTCAATTGAGTGTAACTCGTTTGCTGGAACGTCTTCACACCAGTCACCCAAATCCAGTGGTATTCTCAGCAGATAAATTATGTAAAGAGTCAGTTTGAAGTTAAGCTCGCTATCCTGAAGTGGATAGATGAAATGGCAAACGTCTTCATTAAAAACTATCCGCTGAGGATCACTGCATGAGCTTTCATCGGTTGGCCATGGCAGGAAGTTGAAACTTTGGCGAAGCGCCTCAACACGGGACCAAATCTCGTGAAGTGGCAATCCAGAACTAAGCACCATTTCTTCGTATTCAATTAAAAGCTGCTGATCCGTGGCGACTGGACGGATCCCTTCAAATTTAACATTGTTCCCGAATAAAGGTGTATTCAATTCCAATGCCAGACGAATCAACGCAAAAAGCTGCTCGTACAATCCAGATTCGCGCAGAAACAGCGAGCAGCGGATAAACAGTTCTGAAAAAAAACTGTTCATTACCAAAATACCAGAAAAGAATCTCTATCAAACATACTTATCATGACGATGTCACTGTCCCGTTGCTGCTTTCGTTTGGTGTGCATATGTTGCATGCACTTCTGATAGAGGGCCAACACATCCGGCACATAGCACCTGGCCATGGAGCCTTGTGTGGCCATAATTTGAGCACACCACAACGTAAAGTTGGTGCCATCCTTCAGCAGCAGCCCATCCACAATTTTACTGACCTCAAACGATGGAAATGTGCTATCGATTATGTCCACGTACGCCTCATACAGTCGATCGTTGCCGGGATTCTTCAGCAACGCCTTGTCCAATATGCCCATTATCCTCTCAGCCAACTGTGTCTTTGTGACACCCTTTGAGGCGGTCTTTTGGTGATTAACAAATTCAATCCAGCCAGCAATGTCATCGGAATTCAGTGCCAAATGATTGTTCATTTGTTTATTCTTTTCCAGGAAATCTTCTCCATCTTGGTCAAGTTTGAGAGCTAGATTCTCATCTAGTGAAGTCTTTGTTTTGAGTGATTTGGATTGCCAATACCGTTTGCTGCGTCGGTTACTGTGAAAACGAGGAGCTCGTCCCAACGTCACGTATCCAGATTTAAAAGATGGAACTGCAGGACGGTGCAGAGTGGTCACTTGAATGTAACCCGCTTCTGGCTTCTTGTCAACATAGTATTCTTCTTTTCCAGTAAACAGGGGTTCATCTTTCCTGGCATCTTTGGAGTGTTTTTCATGTTTTGACTTGTGTTTGGACTTTTTACTGTGTTTCGAAGATTTCTTCTTGTGGTTTGAGACATGTTTTTCTTCTGTTCTGTCGCTCGACAAGATGGAAAGTTCTTCTAATGGGATTGGCGGTTTAAAACTGGAGTTTTGTAGCCAAGAATCTAAAAAACAAATACTTGTTGAGTTTAAACGTTTACAGTAATTGAATGTACCACTACCGTCAGGAATTTCTGTCACTGGTGATTTGGGCTGAACTTGGGATGTTGACGCTGGCTCATTAGAGCCGTATGCAGGAAATAGCGACATTGTTTCTATTTTTAATTATCAAACATTCTTTAAATTAAATTCTCTTAAGACAGCGGCGGCTTATTCGTCTGACATGTTTTGACGTTTCATTTAGATATATGTATAATGGTGATTAATTGACAGATCCCTACAACTGCGAAGACAGTTAAATCCTTACAAATTCATTTAATTAGTCGCGGAAATTTATTCAATCGCTGAACTTCATCAGTTTCGGACTTGATCATTTGGACCATGAAACGTGCAAGGCCATCCAAATCTCATACATTAGATCATCCCATTAGACCGTGGTGCCGTTAGCTACATTAAGCAATGCTCTCCATTGGAACCACGTTTTGAATAATTGGTGCATGCAGTACACAAATGAATTTAGCAACATCTCCATTGTTTATGTTTTAAGAGTTTCCAAACAGAATCTTGACGTACCGAAAATGTTGCCCTTCTCTTTTGCGCGGTTTAACTTTCTTGTCAGCAGCTGAGATCCCCAAAACCAGTTGAACATTGATAGAATCGTGACATCACCTTGAGCAGGTGAATATTTTGCAACCGTTAAATGTTGATGTCTTCTCCTCCCAAAAATACATAATTATACTCGCGGATTCCAAGGCTGAAGAATCAGAGATTTACATTTTAATGCAAATATTGTATTTGAAACTATAAAGTACATGGATACAAAAGATTTATAAAAGGCATTCACAATATAAAATACACGAAGGATAAAAGTCATTGAAATGTATAAAAATAATTGGTCGCTACTCCTTGCAGGATATGCATACAATAATACACAGTTACGTTTGTTCATCATAAAAAAAAAACTATGTAATCGAACTCAATTGAATTCAGATTCGTCTTGGCACAATGGTGGAGGTGGAGGCGGCGGCAACGTTCTCAGCGGATCATCATCCGGCGGCGCACACGCCACACCCAAAGTGACAGTCTCGCCGTTGCAGTGAATCGGCACGACCAGATGAAAGGCGACCAAATCCGTCAAACTATCGTGTGTCGCATCACTGAACCGACACTTCTGCTCCATCACTTTGATCGGCAAATGCCGTACGTCCGCCTCCACCTTAACGGAAATCACATAACCATAAAACGACTCAGCCAGTCTCACAACAAAGGCACCATTCTCGGCATCGGCCAGCACCTCCAGCACCCCATCCGCATCGGTCGTACCATGAAAATACTTGGCCAGCTCCACATGATTCAAATGCGGCTGTTCGTCTCGCCAAAACCACCGCACAACATCCTGCTGGTCCACCACTGCCGTTTCTTGCATATCATCGCCGCTGATATCAGCCTCTTTGCCGGCGTCCAGCGACAGACGATAACTTTCGCGGGCACGTCGCGCCATATCACGTCGCGTTATATCAGCACGTTCAGCCTTCAGCTTCTGTTCCGCCCAGATGCAGTTGAATCGTTCCTCCTCGTCATCCTCGTTTGTTTTGTGTGTGGCGTCAATTTTCCGTTCTGCCTTACTAATTTCATCCACAGTCGGCTCATCATCTTTGTGTGACGTGTTCAGCTTTTGCTCCCACAGCGCTATTTTGGCCGCCACCTTAGCGGGACGATGATAGTTCAGTGTCACATCGCGTAGTATTAGATTGTTGGTCTCCTGCCGCAGATTGATGCTGTCTATGGATAGAGTGTTGTCGACATCGTCGTCGTCGTTGATGCTGCGATCGCCCATCACCCACACCCAGGGCTCACCGTCGGCGCCGAGACGAAACGAGACGCGACGTCCGCGCGATTTACCTTTCGTACTGCGCCAGCTCGTCTGACCATCTGTGTCTGTTGGCGATGTTTGTTCCTCCATCTTAAGGTCCCACTCACGCCAACGGCGCAGCTGTTCTTCGCGCATTTTCACGAACAGCGTCTGTTTCTGTGATTCGTCCAATTCGGCCAGTATGGCCGGATCCACCCACATGTCGCGCAGAATTTGTTGTAGCATCTTGGGAATGTGGAACAACTGCAAAACACATGGAAAAACTCAATTAGTTAATCAACAAGATTGACACAAATTGATTGTTATCAAGGTGACAGGGAAACTCGCGAGCTTCCATTGTCGTTTTTTGAGAGAAGAATGTCTTGATAAATGGTTGTTGATAACAACGGCTAATGAAACTGCTGGGCGAGAGAAGATGAATGAAAACGAAATGCTGTGGATTTCACCTCGTTCCGACTCATCATGGTGCATGGAACTTGCACTGGAAATCAAATATCAATATAATTAAGTAAGAACGGTAATCAGAGCGTAGTTGTAGTTTTACCGGAGAACTCTCCGACCAAAAAGCCATTCATCCACGCTGAGATTAACAAATTAGCGTGGAGTGGCGGCGTCGGCGGCTTTATGCTGCCTAGACATGTCACAAATAAGCAATAGAAATGAAGAAAATCACTCGCACATTATTCATGTGTTGGTGCGTGCTCTAATTAGCTGCACTTTTGCCAGTGCAACGCCGGAGGACACGGCTGATTGAGTTGACTCATCCGGCCCGAATAGGAGTCACTCGCTTCCAGAACGCGAAATGCGCTTGCAATCAGCGTGTTTACCCAAGCAAATGAATGAAATGACGAATAACGGTGCGCACAAGAAAGTCGCGCATTTCTTTGTGCTCTGGCAATGTCGCGACTTGAGACTGCCGTTTATCTTGGGCTATATGCAAAGTGCAAATATATACGGCCGTTTGAATCATTTGAAAGATACAAAAAAAAGATATATTTTGTGCGAGTACTGACTTTATGACACACTTAAAAAAGCAGCGCGCACGCCGCCCCAGCCACACACATGCAGCATGTGTGCGCATAGAAATTCCACAGCCTTAGCCGCGGGCACTCCTTTATATGGCGGTTGTTTTTGTTGCCAACAACAGCTCGACTTGGCGCAACGTCTTTTCATTTATCAACTTAATTTGTTAATTCCTGATTCTGATTGGATTCCATTGTGGCAGCGTCGAAATCATTTAATTCCAGCTAGGATCATGTGATAAGGCGCAGCTTTGTCGGTTATGCGACTGAGGCAATCGTCATTACAGAGACACAAAAAACAACAACAACA
>JANSTS010009949.1:18407-38042 GCA_026546915.1 Sylvicola fuscatus
AACAACAACAACAGTTCCACTTGCAATGATAAAGATTATGAGACGCGCTGGCCAAATTCTTCAGTGCCACCAATCCAGCAGTTCGGTCATTGTTCGGCATCAAGCGACGTTGCGGTATTGCGGTTGTTGGCTGGCCAGTAAGGCACACAAATCTTAAATGCGATTATGCTATGGCCGTTCACGTCAATTTAACACATCCACAAAATACCTAAAAATCAGCACAAGAAAGAACTCTCTCGCTGTGGCCTCGGCGCAATCAGGAACTGGCTAGTTGCCCTCAAATCGACACTGCACCTAGACACTGCACGAAAACCCGTTACAAAATACGCTCAACTGAATGCGTGCGCAGCCCGAACCGAATTAAACGCTAAAAATCATCTTAAAACTGGATAAACTCTATTTTGGACAAAAGGAAACGAAAGCAAAGCTGCGTGAAATGAGTGCCAGAGCGGTTCGCGCACAGTCTTTCTACCAATCCGCTAGTCTACTGAAATGCGAATGGCAATTGGGAATTGGGATTAAATTATATATTTTTATTTGTATTTGGTGGCTGTCACAAATCACAATGAATGTGTGTGGCTGGAGATCTTCTGGCAAATCTGCGGTTGTGTGCGGCAGTCATGGTGCCGGATGGAGATCATAGATGGCAATGAAGTCGACTGAGTGCTGGGATATTTTTGAGAGGCGAAGTTTTTGAAATCTTAGCTTCATCTTAAGCCGTCTCAATCACAGAAAGATCGTTCAAAAACCCAAAATCAAACTAAAGCGTGATACCAAGAACCCAATTTCGCCGCCTAAAATAAAGAAAAATATTAACTGTTATCATGTCTCATAAATTAATCACCCTTATGTCAGTTGTTGTGACCTCTTCTAATCACAATCTGGTCTAAAACCGGTTTCGACGCTCCGCCATTACTTAATTGACACCAAAATATTAAGTAAACAAAAAAATGCCATTAGGAAATCAGAAACCAGTTTTTGTGCCCCAAAAATAATCTTCAGTCTAATTGCATGACTAAAGATTATTTTTGGGCTGATTATAACGTTTTTTAACAGTTAAAAAAGTCAAGGATTTTGCTATTCTTATTTAAAAGACGCGCTCGCATATTCATTTTCACCTGTCAATTAAAATGACACCTGTTGAATGGTCGCGCTGGGATTTTATCAAATGTCACGATTGGGGTTTGGATAAATTTCCCCATGTCGATAATATATATGGAAGTCTGAAAAATTCCTGAGAAGATCATGCCACCAGCCAAGCCAATCCACCGGCCAGACCGAATTGGCACGTGTGGTTGACCGTTTGTTTTAATTAATACGACCTCTTCGCTTCTAACCCAGTGAATTCCTGCTTCCAGCTCAGTGTTTTACAAGACGATTGCAATTAACAATAGAATTAAGTTGTATCTTGCCGGTAGTTCCTTAACTGATTAGCAGCTTCTCAGGAATCATATTTTAGCGCTGAAGGTTTGTTATTTACTATTCGCAATTATTAAGATTGTTTACTTATTAGAAAGCGTTAAATGATATGGAAAAACATGTTTTGCTTTGGCTATTATTGATTGATAATGACAGTAGTGGAAATTGTGCTGGGAGACTGCCCCCTGGCTGGGAGGCCTTTTCAGATTACGCTCGACTTATTGTTCTGTGTCATTGCAGTGAATATTATTGCACAATATTGGCGAAAACATATTTTGTAATAATATGCTGATATGGCGTCATTGCCGTTGGAGTGTCTTGCGTTTATCGGTAACATCTTGGCAAAATGCGGCCGTCTCTAAGGTCTCCAAGTCAATCCTTTTCGCTGCAATATCCACTGTTGTCAAGCTAGGCTCTTCCCAATGTCATTTCAATGATTTTTTGTGCAAATCCTTCCTTTTTCCAGGTGAAATTGGGCTCAGCTTTAGCTTGGTATTGATAAGATAACTAGAACTGCATGATAGCAAATTAATTGCCGCTTTAAAACAAATTGATAAACATAATAATCGTGTTGTCTCCTTTCCACAAACTTGATGCATCCAAAGATTCGCTACGCATCTTCTTATCTATAAAAGGCGACGCGATCGTCATGTACTTCATCAGAGCAGTTGTAACTACGGTCAAACACGGACAACATCCGATTTTATTTGAAGCTATTCACAATTCTCTACTAAATAACTCAAATCTTGCTATCAAAATGCGTGACTTAAGTGCATTCAACGTAATTCGGTGGAAGTCAAAGCCCAACCGAGCTAACAAACACACGTGGTCAGATGGAACCAAAGAAATTACAAAAGACGTCAATTATAATAATAATGTCTGTAATAAAAGGTACATAAAACTGAAGAAAACCATCAATTCTATCCACCAATCCGTCAATTGGAAGTGCAACAAATGTCTAATCATTTTTTCTATTCTCCTAAAGAATTGCAATGGACGTCCAGCCCGAGAAGTATGCCGAAAAAATTGACGGACGATCAATCGCCAAACAAATTCAGACAGAATTGCGGGAAGAGCTGACCAAATGGCTGGAGGAGGGTAATGGAAAACGCAGAGCACCCAGACTGATAGCAATTATCGTCGGCGAAGATCCAGCCAGTCAAACGTATGTCAGAAATAAGATGAATGCTGCACAAGACGTTGGCATTTCCAGTGAAACCCTCAAGATGCCGTCAACAATAACACAAGAAGACTTGCTTCTCAAGATCCAGGAGCTCAACAATGACAGTTCGGTAGATGGGATTCTCGTGCAACTGCCACTGCCCGAAGGAATTGACGAGCGCACAATCTGCAATGCTGTGCAGGCAGATAAAGACGTGGACGGATTTAATGAGCTGAACATGGGACGCCTGAGCTTGGACATGGACACAATGATACCGTGCACACCGCTCGGCGTTTACGAGCTTCTGCGGCGGACTGGTGTCAAGACGTTTGGAAAAAATGCTGTAGTTGTCGGTCGTTCGAAAAATGTCAGCCTGCCGATTGCGATGCTGCTGCATTCGGACGGTAATCATGGAGGAATTGGCGGCCTTGATGCCACCGTCACAATTTGCCATCGCTACACGCCGCCAGAGGAATTGAAGCGGGCTTGTCTGGCAGCTGACATCATTGTGACGGCGACAGGAATTCCGAGAATTATTACGGCTGACATGGTGAAGGCGGGCGCCTGTATCATCGACGTCGGCATCACTCGCGTTGTGGATAAGGTCACGGGCAAGCCGATGCTGGTCGGCGACGTTGATTACGACGAAGTGCGTAAGGTCGCCGGATGGTTGACACCAGTGCCCGGCGGTGTTGGCCCAATGACTGTCGCTATGCTGATGAAGAATACGTTTGCAGCGGCCAAGTTGCATCAGAAATGATGCAATTTCACTGACAGACAAACAACAAGTATTTCTATTTTTATGTTATCAACATTTACATAAGAACTTTTTATTAATTAAACCAATAAATAATAAACAAACAAATCACAAACGCTAGTAAATTAATTAAGGAAGCCCTTTTTTAAGAAATATCCCTTCTACCAATTGAGCTAAGAAAAGGTTTTCTGAAGCTGCTGAAAGTATTGCAAGTCACGTTCATTGACAGATGAATGAAAACCAACAAGAGCACTTTTAAAGTCATCCAAATTGACCTCGACCTCGCCAGTGTCAGCTTTGCTGGCCGGATCTTTGGACTTTTTCCGAACAATGCGTCGCAATGCATTCATCCAGGCGTTAGAGCAAATCGCATAGCAATCCGCGCCCGTCAGGTGCTGATCTTTGGGCAAAATGCTACAGACACTTTGTGTCAGCTTCTCAATCGTCTGATACTGTTTGTCGAACGTGAACTTTTGAAGTTGCGCTTCAAAAACAGCCTGTTTTTCAGACGCTGTAATGCACGGACCGACATACAGAAGCTTGTCGAAGCGGCCAGGGCGCAAAAGCGCTGGATCAATGAGATCAGGTCGATTGGTGGCAGCCAAAATGAAGATGCGCTCGTCTTTCTTTTGCGTAGAACTGTCAGCTATTTGAATTCCGTCCATTTCCGCCAACAGTTGACTGACAACGCGATCCATGACGCCACCAGAATCACCAGCCACGCCACGATTCGGGGCCAATGAATCCAGTTCGTCCAGGAAGATGACGCATGGTGATGCTGAACGAGCTCGCGCAAACACTAAAACAAGGAAGATTTTTATATTTCACGTACTGTGAGGGAATTGGAGAAAACTGACCTTCCCTAACATTTTTCTCACTCTGCCCGACGTACATGTTGAGTAGTTCTGGACCCTGCACTGCCAAAAAGCACATGCCACATTCTGTCGCAACAGCCTTGGCCACAAGCGTTTTGCCAGTGCCGGGTGGGCCGTACAACAAAATGCCAGACCTTCGCACAGCAAAAGCGCCTGAACGAAGAGAAATGTCAACGCTCATTTGAATTTCGTCCTTGAGCGCAGCCAAACCGCCGATATCTGACCATCGGACATTGGGCACCTGCGGTGCTCCCAAACTGCTCGCGTATGATGACTGCATTTCACCTAATTTCTTCTCAAAATCGCCGCCATGCAAGGAATCCACTGAGGAATTGAAGAGCATGTTGAGATCATCGAAAAGGAAGCCATTTGCACGTTCGGCTGTTTGTTTTAACGTTGCTTCCAACTGCTGATCCCATTTGTGTGGAGATTTATTTGTTTTGGTACATGCCAGCCATCGAAGTATTCCCAGACGTTCCTGTTGCGACGGTGCATCAATTTTAATGGTATCCAAGAAAAGACGCTGAACAGCTGACGAAATCTGAAATAAACAAATTAATTGTCTCTAGACTTAAGATAACTCCAATGAACCAACCTCTTTATCCTCCGTCAGTGCAACAACAACAACCTGCTTGCGATTCATAAACATCCGATTCAGCTCTGCTTCAAAGGCCATCAATAATCGGCCATCCAGTTCACTGGAAATCTCCCCACCACCCGCAGTCGAGGCAATTGCAAAACGATTAAACTCCCTCAGGCACAAAATGACAGGTTCACATTTGTTCACCTCGGTGAACGTCTGCCTTAAACGAGTCTCCATTTGGTTGGGAACACCGGAACAAATATCCGCGGCAATGACACTGTAAAAATGAGCTCCCAGCGCGTCAGCAACGCACCGAAGCAGCGCCAATTTGCCAGCACCGCGATCGCCTTGCACCAAAAAGATCGGCCAAATGTGACGGGATGACAGCGTCGCTACTGACTCACCGCTCAAAAACGGAGCCATACTGGATGAAATCCTCTGAAAGTGGCGAGTCATTCCGTACGGACATTGCGGCACAAAGTGAAGTGAATCCAGTTTAACGGCGGGCAGTCGATGGTTAATAGTTGACGTTTGCAGCAGTTCCGTGTGCTTCAACAGGAAGATAGCACATGGCTCCAGTCCACTGGTCTCTGTTTCCAGATGTATGCAGCGAAAGTGGATGCGTCGCAGCGCGACAAACGCATCAAAATGCTGCGAATACAAGTGATGACCCAGCATTTCCAGGGTCAGGTCGACAGCGTACGTGAAATTCCGACTCAGCAATTGTGGCACACTAAAGTACGCCTTCAGCACACTGTCAATCAACTCCTTGGACAATGCCACGGCTGGATTGATGAGGAATATGCAGACTTTTGTAGCTATTTGTGGCGTCCAGTTGGAATCAGTTATTTCTACCAATGGTCTGGTCAGTTGCATCTTAAATTTCTGTCCCAAATTCTCGAAGCAGTTTTCCTTAACATAAGCGCAGTGCAGTGGACACAAGTCGCTAGACCTTATCAGCATCACTGTGGTTTGTTTCTTCTTGTCTCCAAAGAAGCTGACGCGCTCGTTTGTTGTGGTGAGAAGACGAACTGAGACATGGTCTGATCCAGTGGATGATTTGTTGAAGCGCTTGTAAATTGTAGGATGCAAAAAGACAATGTGCTCGGATCTGTACAGTGCGTCGCCGCCGTCATCGGTTAGCTGGTCGTACAGTCGATTTGGCATTGGATGGAGAGTGAGCCAGTTTTTTGCTAAACGTCCTTGGTACTTTTTTAGGATTTTCAGCAGCAGGTAGGATGGTACAAAGTGAGAGGGCCAGCGGCTGTAGATTATTTTGCATGTGTAGCATATTGTTCTTGCCAATCGAAGGGCGTCTGCATTGGTGACTTCGGAATTGGGAGCAACCATTTCTAGAGATTGATGGGAAATTGACATTAGTTTTTTGGGATTTTTGAAATGTATTTTGGAAAATTACTTAATGGTGGTTCGATGCGAATTGCTGTTCTTTGTTGGGTCTTACGCCTAAGAAAGTTGAACCTGTTTTACAGATTGCAACAATTGGTTTAAGAAATATATATGTTCAAGTTCACATAACAGCTGTTTAAGATTATACATAAGTTTTGCTCCTTTAAATTTTTCCGAAACTATAAATTCTATGCTATAAATATATCAAATATATATAGTCGAAAAAATAATAACGGCGGGAAATTTTCTAACTGACATTTCATACATATGTATAAATATATTGTATATAACGATTGTCAATTATTATGTGCAAATAGTTATAATATTAAACTAGTGGGGACGCCAAAATATTTGGGTGGCATCTTCGTCTTTATTCACAAACTGTTTTTAAAACAAAAATTTTTATTACTAGTAAATTCAAATTTGTTTGCAATGCTACCGAAGGAAGAGGAATGCCTTTGTTGTCTATCAACTAGTTGGC
Organism: Sylvicola fuscatus; assembly: GCA_026546915.1. Taxonomy (NCBI): domain Eukaryota; kingdom Metazoa; phylum Arthropoda; class Insecta; order Diptera; family Anisopodidae; genus Sylvicola; species Sylvicola fuscatus. The sequence continues at coordinate 25,092 of JANSTS010009949.1, forward strand.
ATCCAATGGACCCAATATTTAGCTACATTGACCGACTGAAGTCCATTTTCGGTGATTCTTTTGAGGTTAGTATACACAAGCTTTGCCACCTTTTTGGAACATCCATTATTTATTTAGTTGGAATTGTTTAAAGTTTCATGCAATGGGAATGCCGAAGCACATCTGCTCCAGCTGCAAGATTCTGCTGCGCTCCTTGGATGGATTTCGCGAACAAATCGAATCATCGAAAAGACAGCTGATGAAGCGGCTCGACCTTAATAGTCCCAGTCTGTTTACATCCGATGCACCGCGAATCGCGAATGTATACTCAGGTGGAACACCAAATACCATATTTAATTGCTTGCCATCACCTTCAGAGAATAATCATTGTGAAGAGGACTACGATATTCAAGTTGTTGTTCAGACGAAACAGGGTAAGCACAGAGTTCTTTTCTTCAACTGAAATTCAATGAATAATTATGTTACCTTACAGACTTTATGAATGATATGGTGATCGACGATTCAAATGAACCATTCTACGACCAGGACGCCGATCAAATGATCGAGGTGCTATCAAATAGTGATGAAGTTGATTGTACTGATCAAAAGGACCCCGTTAGGTTTCGAAATGCGTATGAGAAAGTCATGGAGACGCTGGCCAATTCTTTAAATTCAAACGTCAACAATAATAATTCGGATGCAGCTGTACAAGCCGTAGATATGGTGACGATTCCGCAAACTGAACGGGACGAGTCTGAGAACGAAGAGGATGACGATGATGAAGAGGTTACCGATAACCTGCTGGAGGAAATACAAGGATCCACCATAATTCCGGATGATAATTCCGGCACCACCTTCTTCGACTTAACTAAGAGGATACCTATCCAAAGGAATTGCCCAATTTGTGGACTAAAACGATTCCGCATTACTAATCACATATTAAGCCACTCAAATCGCAAATTTGCCTGTCCCGTGTGCAAGAAAATCTGTAAGCTGCATTTTGCCATGCGACATTTGGTGACACATAGAGTCAGCCATTCTTTGTCGGACGCTTTTATTGAGGCAGAAAAAGCGAAATACAGAAATCTGAAGAAGCGCACCTTGGAGGTGATGTTAAAACCAAAACCGACAGCGCCAGAATTGACCTGCCGTAAATGCGATGAACATTTCACCACCAAAATGGAATACGAGGCGCATGTTGTCTTCCAGCACGTGGACAAGAGGGCCAAGTTAATTAAGTGTGATTATTGCGAGATGAAGTTCCAAACTATGAACATTTTGGCGTTGCATTCCGTCGCGCACATAAACAATCGATTTGTGTGCAAATGTTCGGCGTCATTCACGTCATATGATGCTTTGCGAAAACATTGGCATGCCAGACATCACGACAATCCAGAATTTATTGAGAGTATCACCAACGAGACAGCTAACGTACTGCATTTGCAGAAGAATGGCAGAGAGATGATGAACATTTTCCTGTCAAATAGGTGGGAGACGAAATATTTGAATTGCCTTATTTGTATGGAGCGTACCGACGACCTTCGCAACCACATAAGGAAGACTCATGCTAAAATAAAGCCGGCCTGTTCAATTTGTGAACGCGTCTTCGCCACCTCCAAATCTTACAACAAACACATGCTGACCATTCACCACATTAAGCGATCTGAACGCCTAACGATCTGAGCACGGAGACTGACACAAGATTGACTTAGAGTTCATACATTTCTTTTTATGTTAAATTAAACGTTTTTTGTTTTTACTATAATTATGAATAATTAAGACATTAGGACTATTAAATGACTTAATATTCTCTTTTTATATTATGATATTAATTGTGGATAGTTATTTTTGAATGTGTAAATGACAGGGGAATTTCTTTAATCCGTGTAAGATCTTGAGATGTTTCAAAGAAAACAGCATGAACCAAGGAAAGCACCTGATTCCATTTAGAATTAAGAATAACACAATAAAAAGTATTTTTCATTTGAAATTTGTCAATAAATTAATTATCTTTTTAATGAAGTCACTAAGGTGACATTTCCAAAAAAACAATAAAGAATGCTTGTTGAAGGACCCAAGATTGTTATCAGTGGCCAATTGATAAATTGACACGACCTTTTACACAAATTAAGCGTCAATTCTTGTGAGTAATCAGCACAAACGCGACTCCTCCAGCAAGGTTATCAAATCTCAGTCAATGGAAGTGGCGAGGATGAATTCAAAACACGAATTGCACTGCTCATGAATGACGTGGTCAATGGAAATTATTGCGCTGGTAAACATCAGGCGACTCATTAACAGTAAAATCAGACTTTATTTGAAATGAAAAACAACGGATACAGTAACAGCACATTAATCTTGATGTGACGCGTGTCCAAAATATAATGTTCAGTACTTGAGAGCTCATTATCACACAATTAAAAGTGTTTCAAAAATAACCTAACATAATTGACACGCATTTATCTCTAAAAGAAGGGAAGCTGGCTTAGAATTAAAGATCGTTCGGTTGCTTCTTAACGGCCAGAACTGATAGAATGTACTCGATAGTTTGGGGGTCATTAAGGATGGTCATGTGATCAATGCCGGGACGATCCATTGTAGTCACCATCTGCTTTTGAATGGTACGCCAATGGCCGCAAGCCTCCAAAGATCTAGCATTCACGGTGCCATCGCCATCGCCATTAATCAATGTCGGTTTTCCTGTAAGATCGTCGGATTTCTGGTAGTGAAGCCTGTAAAAAATTATTTTATTGATTAATCAACGTCAAATGATTTTTGAGTGGAAGATTTACTGCTCAACAGTGTCCACTTTAGCCCCATAGATGCAGTGCACCTCAACATTTGGTGGTGAAAAATCGCTGTTGTATTTTTTTGTGTCCTGCATCATTTCCCAGCCAGTCATGTAGTCCAGATCACTGAAGAACTCTTCCAACTGGCTATAAGTGTACGTCCTTGCCTTAGTTCGTACGAGAATTTCATCGGGCTTCCAAAACAACGGAGATGGCATAAGCCAGGCCAGTGAAGGATTTGATATTTGTTCAGCCCTCATGACACTGCCTCTCAGCGCAAATGAACCCAAATCATCGCCAATGGCAAACACTTTCACGGCTTTGGCGGATCCCGCCCAGGCGCCGGCCAATGAAATGATGCGCCGAATGTATTTGTCTTTCCACTCTTGCTTCTGTTGTTGTAAGAACAACAATGACATTGGACCGCCCATGCTGTGGGCGATAATCGTAATCGATGACTGATTATTGGCTTCGTAGGTTTCCTCAACAAGCGTCTTGAAGTCAACAAACCATTGTTGGTTTTCGTCTGGAAATCACTTGTCTTAATATATGCCATGACACTAGAATTTCGTTGTACTTACTTGGAGCCTTCCTGAAATCATAAGGAGCTCCTCTAATGGACACATTCCTTTGATATCCAAGGTTTACCAAAGCATTTCCAATGTTTTTGAAGTAAGCTCCCGAAGCGGCATGACTTGGATCCAACCACTCCACAGTTTCCGACGAACCCCAGCCTGGTATCCGTGTTTCAACACCCGGCATATTGCTCGTGGTTCTGGTTTTGTTATCGTACACCAATTTAACATTATCAATCCAGCAGTCGATCACCAATGGAACCAGCAGCTCCAAGTTCAGCCAAATGTTGAACCAATCGGTTTTTTTCTGGCAAATGTAGTGAACCACTTCTGGTTTGTTTAACTTAGCATCAACTTGGCTTCCACCATCTCCAGGTACTAAAATTTAACCAAAAACTTTTAATCCCACGTTGGAGAAACGCGTATTATTTGATGAAATTACCGAAAATCACTGGTGAGAGTTTATTTACTTCCAGTTTGGGCTTTTTAAATCCAAATATGGAATACCCGTCCACGGCGATTAGCACCAGAGGAAAAATGATGAAGAATCTCCGGAAAATATTCATTTCAACAATTTTTTGCCCAAGAAATTACTATGTATCTGGACTTTTTTCTTCGATTATGGCAATGAGATTACTAGAGTTAGGAACAAGGTCTTATCACATCCGCGAAGCGTATTGGCGACTGGCGAGTGGCGAATGAAGGCTCATTCAGAACGGCACAGCCAAACGCTGATAATTGGTTGTTTTGTTAACAAAAAAGAAAACAGATGTAAGATTTCTTTGTTGTTTGTTGATATGAACTCTTTGAATGTGTGAGAGACATAAAAACTGTTCCTGCAAGATTGAAAACATTTGTAAGATTGGATGGATGTCAACATTTGTAGCGCTTCCGCAGAAGTTTTGTACTAAAAACTGGCCACAAACTCTATATATGTTTAGTTAGTCATCATCATCAAAGTGTCTGACATTTCTTATTATTTATATGCTTCTTGGTGTACCTGAAGGCTGAAAGTCGAAAAAGCCATAGCCCCGCATAAGTAACATCGTTGTTTAATTAATACTTGATAAGAAATCACACCAATTAACATCAAAAGCCTTTCAAAATTCAGGTGAATGTTGGCTTGCGACATCAATCAGACTGTCAGTTGAAATCGCGTCGTGGAGCATCGAGGGTGAAGTCGCCCAGCAGCTACTAAACCAACGAAACATCGCATCAATTCAAGGCCGGACCCACTGGAGCCAGCTAGCATGTTGAACACCAACTACGAGATCACTCCAGCTAAACATGCAAAGTACTTTACGAGATTCCTCAATCTACTTCCAGCCAGATTGTCATCGCATGACTCGGCCAGGTAAATTCAGTGCAATTGATGATTCATGCAAAAACAACTCTTGGGAGATTTCAACTGAATTTACATACTTGCCTTGTGCCTTGACAGGGTGACGATCGCGTTCTACTCCCTATGCGGCCTTGACATTTTGGACTCGCTGCATTTACTTTCAAATGAGACGAAACAAAATACCATAGACTGGGTCTATCGCTATCAGGTGATACCGGCGGCGTCAAAAGGATATTTCAATTGTGGCGGATTTCAGGTAAATCCATAATTGAGACAACAAACTTTTGGCACTATAAACCATCATCTTTGTGACAGGGTTCCAGCACAATTAATATCAAGAACGCTCCGGACTGTTGTGAAGCATATCGTTACAAATGGGGCCACTTGGCGATGACATATACGGGATTGGCGATTTTAGTGACGCTGGGTGATGACTTGAGTCGCGTTAATCGAAAGGCCATCATTGAGGGCGTGGCTGCGTGTCAGCGCGAGGACGGCAGCTTCAGTGCGTCCGTTGAGGGTAATGAACATGACATGCGATTCGTGTATTGTGCCGCTACCATTTGCACGATGCTCGACGATTGGGGTGCAGTCAATAAGGAGTCAATGTTCAGTTACATCTGTAAAAGTATTGTAAGTAAATGGTCTTGGCGTCAATTGACAAGGTTTTTAGTTGAATGTGTCCGTTTTAGCGTTACGACAATGGAATAAGCCAGCATTTCGAAATGGAGGGACACGGAGGAACGACTTACTGCGCCATTGCTGCCCTTAAATTGAGTGGGAATCTGAATCGGTTACCAGTTTCTCTGATTGAGCAAATAAAACGGTGGCTGCTGTTCCGGCAGGTAAGTTTCTTAGTGATTTGTATTGCTTCAAGTGATCCTCATATGTCATTTCTGTGTAGATTGACGGATTTCAAGGACGGCCCAATAAACCAGTTGACACTTGCTATTCATTTTGGATTGGCGCCTCTTTAAAGATTCTAGATGCCTTTCACTTGATCAACTACCAGGAAAATAGAGAGTAAGTTGGCCAGCAAAAGCCTAAAGTGATCTTATACAAGAATTCTTTGCAGATTTGTTTTACGCACTCAAAACACTGTCGTGGGAGGATTTGCCAAGTGGCCAGATTCCAATACTGATCCGTTCCACACATATTTCGGCTTGTGCGGCCTAAGCTTCATGGAGGAGCCCGGCATCTCTGAGGTGGTGCCCAGCCTAAATATTTCACGACGAGCATACGAACGACTGAAACAGTTGCACAGCCAATGGAAGCTTCAGGATCGCTTGGAATCGGTTCATCTGCAATAGAATGGCCATCAACATTCGGCCTAATGCGTCGGTTTTTATTAAAAGCAATCAATATCAATCTGGATAGGTTTTAACACCTTAGAACTAGGAATAAAGCCAAGAGGGAAGAGTTTTGAGGGATGAATATAGGAAGTCGCACAAGTTTATTGTATATTTAAATGTGAATTTACATATTTATGATTTATTTTATTTAAAAATAAAATAATATTAAGACAACTCACTTCAGCCTTTAATTTGAAAACATTTGACGCAATAAAAGTCCATGGAATGACAGTGCCAAGGCCATGTAATGGCTGATGCAGGACAACTCTTCCGTTGGGCAGATTTTCAGTAAATTGGTGCTGCTAGCCACGAATTTAACCCATTTTGTCTTTAAAAAATCCACGTAACCCAGATGACCACAAAGAACAACTGCAGAATGGTTAATATTGGGGGATCGCAAATCATTTTGGGCTACTCACTTTGTTCAACAAACAAGTCCAATATTTGGGGATTTGTTTCAATAAATTCTTCAACTCTAGACGCTTCATCGTGAATTTGGGAGCAAATAAACAATGCAGCTACATCAAGTCGCATCTTCAAGTAGGCAATCTCATTGAAGCTCTGCAGGGCAATAAAGAACAACAGTCTGCAACAAATAAGATCTTTATAAATAGCTGATAAGCGTTTGTTTACCCACTTGTGCGTGAGATGATAGCCGTTTGTCGATTGGCCTGGCTGCATAATTATCAAACAATACGTGCTGAGGACGCTGCGTCTGTGATTCAGAAGCTGTGCCAAACAGAAGTCTGTGCAAATATTGAGTTACAATTAAATGCTGGGTATTTACAAAGATGTTATTACCTGAATCCGTTTCATTGGGACTTCCAGAAGCAATCTCAATCAAATTCGATGGTTCATCACTTGTGGAATAGCTTTGAATAAACGAATCATACTGGTTAACCGGCTGGAACTTGTTTGAGAGTATCCTATTGATAGATAAGCTAACTGTAAAGAGATCCGTTAGCATTTTACAGTTCTAGGACACTTTTAAAGTCCTACCGATTGCATTGAAATGATTTGGGAATTCTTTAAAACTGATTCTGTTGATGGATTTGGTCACATTTGTCTGTAAGTTTGACAGATAATCGAATTCCGCGACGTTCTTTTGGCTTGTCATCTTAATTTCATTTAGAGACTCTGAAAATATGTTTTTGTTATAACATTGTTATGATTGGCTTGACAATCTTACCTTCTAGAAATGTTAATCCGAATAAAACGTCTCCAGATTGTGGGTTTTTGGTATAACTTAACCACGCCAGTGAAAGTCTGATGAATTCTATGAAATTAGCACTTCCATCCGCGAATGAGTGCAGCGATGTTGTTGTTGACGTTATTGCAATGGCAATTATAATTGCAATCTTAATTTCCATATTGCAGGTTTAAATGACACCAATAAGGAACCAACTTTCCCATATGTTGTTTCATGATTCTGCGCAGTGGATTTAGGGATTAGGACTTAATTTAAATAAATTGATTTCCATTTAAAACCAACCATATGGAAATATTACCGTTTAACTCTACAAAACCTTAAGATGGACGAAAGGCCACGTCATTCAACAAAATTGAACATGAAAACCATTCAAAATGACAAACAAAACATTTATTTAATTATATTTATTATAATTTATTTAATTATTTAAATTTCATCTACGATTCTAGACTGGCTTGACCTTTCGACTTCGGTTTTGACTTGCTATTGCACGATTCGACATACTGTTCAGCGGTGGCCAACAACTCAGCCTCAACATTCTGCAGCACACTCTGGTACTCTGTGATCTCAAGTGCCTCCCACTCAGCCTTGAACGCAGCCTTTGGATCCTGTGGCATTGCGACAGCCGCGCCAGACATCTGATCCTGCATGCTGTGCGTCTGATCTGCGGCATTGTTCTCGCCCAACACCAGAGTGTAAATACTGCGCAGACCAAACACATTCAGGAAATACCACGAGGCTGACGACACCCAAGCGGCGTCCAGTGACACCAATTCGACGCCACGCTGCAACATTGGCTTGAAGCGCAACGTCAGTGGGAATGGCACTTTGGTTGTCACAAAACCGGAGAACATCCAATTGATCCAGCCACCGATGACGACCATCGGCAGAACGTTTATGAAATTGCTCTTCACCAAATCGGACAACATGGCCGTTGAATTGGGACTGACTGGCGCTCGCTTTTGTGTCTTGAAGTAGCCAGTCTCTTCGTTGTTGAAAAAGTGGCGGCGCATTGCAAACGATTGGGCGGTCAAGTATTTTCCATTTTCACGAAGAAGGCGTGCCCGTATCATGGCTTGACTAAAATTTGGGAAACAATTTTAATTATTGCTTTCGTTTTGGACGGAATTTTCTTTTGAGGGTTACCTGTCCTGTATTTGTGTTTCTTCCACCTTTTTCTGGGACGTGATTAACATGGAAACGTAGTGACGGATGATTCCAACCAGAAATGTTATCACCACAATGGGAAGAAATACCCAAACACGAATGTTTGGGTCAATAAGTAACTCCGTCATTGTATTGCACGAATTTTGAACTAATTTATTTAAATTATAATTAAGAAAATTCAATTTTAAATTCAAGTGCAAAATAAAAGCACTTCAAGGTGTTGGAGTTTTCCGTAATGGACGTGCGACAATTGACAAATATGTCAGCTGTCAGTTGTCACTGTCATATATATAATAAATTATAATGGATTTAACTATTTGCAGCACTTTTTTGTACTAAAATAAAATTCTTAGAAAAAAATCGTTAGGTTTAAATTTCTTTAAAAAATGTTAATGAAACGAAAAGATTAAAATAAATTAAATTTTCCTTTCATCTGACTTATATTTTTAAAAAAATATATAATTCTATCAAATAATAGAGGGAATGTAAATATTGTTGTTCTAAAAATAGACGTCCTCCGCATGTACGCGAGCTTTTCCGACCCACTTCGGCGCACTATTTTGGAAATTGATTTTTCATTTTCCACAGTAGACAGTTTTCACACTGACAGAACGCAAAGAAAATTAATTTCCAGACCAAAAAACATGTTTTAAGCGAATCAAAACCAGACCTGCCCTCAAAAACATGATAAGTTTATTGAAATTGTTACCATTTGTTGTGCTGTTGCATTCCTGCTACAGCCAGAACACAATCCGCAATGTGTACGTCTCTGAGATGTTCTCCATCAAGCTGGAGCCACAAATGTTCAACTGGACGCATCACGACATGGATGAGCAGTACCAATATCGTCCCTCATTGGAGGGTTTTCCCGACCTACCGTCATGGATGCGCTACATGTACAGCCATGAATACCATGCTGGCTACTTGTATGGCAGTCCCACGGAAAAGGTGATTGGTAAGGACGTCCGAATTGAAATAGTCGCTCTCAACAAGATGAACTATGAGACGCGAAATGTGATATTGCCGTTGTTTGTGGCGTCCAAAAAGATGGCACGAAATGTGGTGCAGATGAAGATTGACAATCTGAATTGGGTGCATATGATGGATCCAGGAAGAGTGGAAAACTTGAAGAACATTTTCCGGTAATACAATCATTTTATAAAGGTTTGCGTCAATTAGATTTGTTTTTATGTTTCCAGAATGGACTTGTGGCCAGAAAGCCAGTTTGATCTCAGAATTGTATTCATGGAATCGGCTGTAAAGATGGGCGCCCGAGTTCCACTCAGACCACAGCAAGAGGAAGGGTATAAACGAAGGAAATTCATTATATAAACAGATTTTCTTTGACATTTGTTTTTTTTTTTTTTGTATTAAAGAGTGATAGTTCACTTGGGCAGTGACAATGAATTCTCAACGAGACTCCTGGAACTGCAAGAAGAGGTGAAGCCTCTCTACAAAATATCCTCATGCAGCTACAAGCGAACATCCGTGCAGACAATTTTCGAGCAGGTTGGCTTCAAGGTGGATTGGTGCGCTTTTCGTACTGTAAGTAGCGACGAAGCTGTGACAGTAGCTCATCATTCCCACGCCCATAAAAGCTCGGACCAGTTGGATCTTCGCAGTTGGGGCAAATTGGAGCCATTTACTCGCGAGGACGCACCTGAAAGGAATTACATTGACGAGATTACATTTGCTATTGCCATTCCTTCGTTGTGTTTGGCAATTCTCATTGCCATCTTGTCTGGTATCCTTTGCTTCTACAACGATAAAATGTAGGTTTTCTTAGTTACCTATTTAAATTATTTTTTTTATTATTTAATGTTAACGTTAAACTTTAAACTTTCTTAATTCCAGACACGATCCACATTCTGAATTATTTTTTGATAACATTTTCCACATTTGCACTGAGCTTAGGTAGTTTTATGATTTAATTATCCTTTTGGAGTTGGTTTTCTATAATTAAAAGTTTGTTTATTTGCTTTAATTAACATTTCAAACAATTGTTTTAAAATGTTATTAACAAAAAAATATTTTTTTAGAGAAAAACGTCACAACTCGCCAACAGTGCAAATGGTTCATTGCACCGACACCACCAACCACACGACGACCATCTTGAAGAGCCTGAAAGAGCCTTCAGCTTATGATGATGAGCTGAGCTTGCGATCGCACAGTCCATGCACAAGTAACTATCAGGAGGAAGAGAGTCCACGTGCCAATTCCTACATGCGACCACGTCCTCCACCGTACAAGCCACCAGGTCTGGGCCACAGCGGAAATTACATTTGACAATCATCGCCGCGGGTGTTGTTCTGTTAATGTACTTGCAGTTGATGCCATTGAATCTCCCAACGATGAATTGGACATATCAAATCAATTCATCATTTATATATAGTAGATAAAAATGCAATTTAAATGCACATTTAATGATTGAAATTAGTTGTAGAGCTTTAAGCTAACTGTTTGAAATGATATTAAAATTATAGCATTTAATGTAAATTTAGTTAAATTCCTTAAATTGGATAATCATTAGAAAATAAAAAGAATAATTTAAAATGAATTTTTATTTATAAATATTATTGCATTTGCCATAAAAGTGCTATACATTTTCCAAATTAAGGATAATACAAAATATATATATCTGACGAGCTGTCAAAATCCAATTTAAAAATAAAGATGATAGCGCAACATCGCTGACCGCAAACAATATTTTTTATTGTTCAACAACCATTATCAAAACTACCTCAACATCGACCATTACCTGAAATTTGTTCATCAAAAGAGACCGTTAAATAGTTGATAAGAAAACTAATATTAATTGTTAAGACGTTAAGAAAACGTTTGTGTTGTAAAATAGTTAAATTGTTTCTAAAATCGAATAAACATCAACGACTTTGAGGTTAGTTAAACTTGTTTAATTGTTTATGCCCAAATCGGCGATTAATTTAAGCGTTTTTCGGTTCCAGCCAAAATGAGTGACAAACCTGAGCCACAAGTGAAGAAAGCGCGTGCCGACTTGCAGTCGCTGCCCACACGTCAGTACCTCGATCAGACGGTGGCGCCGCTGCTGTTGCGCGGCTTGCAGACGCTGGCAAAGAAGCGTCCCGACGATCCGGTCAGCTTTCTAGCCGCTTATCTCCTGGACAACAAGGAGAAGAGCGAGGACAGCAGTAACGACTAGGTTCGTCTCAACGGCATTTTAAGCTACCTTTTACCTCTAAACCTGAGAATTAATCATTTTGTATACCTGTAATTTATTTAGTAAGCTGCCTTAAACATATATTATGTTCAATGTATTTTCGTTTTTAATCTTTCTTGCCAATTAATGAAGTTTAATGTTGTTTTGGTTTCACAATCAAAGAAATTAAATGCAAGTTATTGATTAAATAATGTCTTTTTCAATCGACAATCATTTTTTCAGTGTTTTCAAGGATTTTCAACTTTTAGAAACGGACATGGAAATAATGGATGTGAAAAATGGCACATGATTTGCAAAGTTATGCATAAATCATTTGTATTTTCCCTATTTTTTTTCAGTTCTATTTCCATTATTTGTTTAACAATTACTAAACTAATCGAGATATCAAATTAATATAGCAAAATGGGCTACTCCTTTAAGGATATTGATATTTCGTCGTTAGATTTCGCCTAATTTCGTCAGAATTGCGTGACTAGGTCAAATTTTGGAGAGGATTTATGTTTTTTTGTATTTTTGAAATGTTTAATGGTATTAATTATTCGGCAGTAATTTGTGAATGAAACATTTTCTGGAATCATATTTATGCACAACAATTTAATTTGAAATATATTTCAATTGTCGTTTTAATTGAGAAGAAATTTAATTTAATTTCATTACAATATTAAATTAAAATTTTATCGTTTATGTTTTAGTTTTGACGTGAAATTTTTTCTCATTAACATTTTATTAATTCATTTTTGGGGTGATTTTTCATTCGTAATTTTATTTAAATAAATTAGTAATTAATAAAAACAATTTAAAATGAAGAAAATAAATATTTTGATCCAACTCAGATTATTCTATTTTACTGAATTAACTGTTTGAAATTTAATTTTCACTCCCTAAGACCTTAAAAAACTGTTTTTTGGGTCAATTTATGTGTTTATCACGCCTAATCAGACGCAAATGAACCATATTTAGAAATAAAATAAAAATTTAGTGTCAAATTGATCAAAAATCGCATAAAATGTTTAGTTTTCTCATCAAGACCCCTAATTTTGTTTACAAAAGAAAACTCTTCAACTTTATATGCAAAACAATTGATCTTAAACATTTTTTTTTTGTAAAACCATATCGTAAACACAATTGATTAATTACCTAAACATTTCTCGAATTAACGAAATGCATTGGCCTTCCATTTGGTTGTTTCCTATTTTGCAAATTGAAAACAATTTTAAAAATAATATAAACACCTTATTTATGTGTGGCGGCAGCATGTTTACGATAAATTCTGTTTGAGCAAACTTGGAACAAACGATACGATAAATTGTTTACGACAAATTAATTTACGACGAGTTTGCC
>JANSTS010009959.1:0-28293 GCA_026546915.1 Sylvicola fuscatus
AAATTGAGGTTTGTTTTATTACAATACGGAAAGATGACAGAGAATCAAACAAAGTTACAGGCCGTCTCAGAGTAAATTTACATGTTTCGAATTTTCCAACACAATTTGTCAAAATAAATTATCTAGGGATAAGCCCTGGAGAAGCTTCGTCGGCCGGGGGTGGGGGGTGGGGTGTATTCACGTGCCAGCACTTTAGTGGCTCTTCATTATAATTGATGATTGCATATGATGATAAAAAAAAATCACAGTTTTCACAAATTAATAGTTTTCTAACAAACTTAATCGATAGAACGATTTCCTTCTATATTCCGTGACAGCGGAATGCTTTTGTATTAATTAGGCTGCTTAGTATGAAAATCTATTTGTAATTTAGAATAATTTGGACGACGAGAGTCACGCCTTTAAAATGTCCAACAGCGTTAGAACTTTCCGCAAAATGAGGCTATTACCCAGAATCACGATCCCCTGCCGGCTTCGAAGAGTGGGGGAGATGTTGACGGAACGAGTCTGTCGCTTTCAATCGATATCTCCGGCTCTCCTAGATCCTGAAGGGGAGGCGAATTCTGGACTTGAGCCCAACAAAAAAAAAATCATTAAGACAAATTGTCTCTTGAATTCATTTAATACTTTTTGTTTGGTTTGTTTTGAGGAAAGGTAACTCTGGCTAATGCTTTTGTTGAAGAAGTGTTTTGTCTTAAGTAAACCGTTCGCAGGTGTCCATGCAAATCTGCGCGCTTGGTTCAGGTGTTACAAATGTTGTTGTTTTTTTGTTCTTACTTTATATTTTCAATTTAAATAAAATGTGTTTTTCTTAATTGAGTGTGCTTTGATTCTAATCGAATCGCGTGTGATTTTTACGTTCGCCGCCACCGCCACCACCACCGCCGCCGCCATAGCCGCGCGAGCCGCCACCAGAGCGACCGCCACCTCCGCCGCCGCGACCGTCAATTTGGCCGCGTTTAAAGGTGCCGCCATTGTTGTAGCGATTGCCGCCACCGCCGCCGCCATAACGACGATTGCCGCCGCCGCCGTAGCCGCCCATGCGTGATGACATGTCGAGCAGTTTTGGGTGTACTTTCTGTGAAATTACCAACGAATTAGCGACTGCCGATTAAGTATTTACACGTGAAGAAATGTTACCTGATTTGCCTCTTGCAGTACTGATACCAAATCCTTTGCCTGTTTGGCGTTACTGTCTGTGAAGAATGCATATGATGTGCCGGTGGTGGATGAACGTCCTGTCCGTCCGATTCTGTGGATGTAATCCTCGGAGTTTTGTGGGTAGTCAAAGTTTATAACAAACTTAATTCCGTCGACATCTAATTTGTTTTGTTTTTTTTTTGGTTATTTGTTTAAATATTGATATTTAAGTGACAAATAATTAGGATCGTCATATTGGATTGTTAAGAGAAAAGAGAAGAGAAACAGAAAAAAAAACATCTATTAGTTTTGTGTTTTTGTTGCACCTGCTAACGGTCATTATGTTGGAGCAAAAATGCGCTTTGCAGCATGTAAGTGTTTGTAATTTTGAAAAATAATACATGTGGTTGCTTCAATAAAATTGGTTTCTTTTTAACAAAAAAAAATGTTTTCTTAAGATTGTAAAAAGTAAGTTGAAAAAATATCTGCTCGAAATGATAAAGACTAACGGTAAACAGAATATTATTTTTCAAAAAGTACATGGTAGAAATAAATACAAACCGTTTTGAACGTTGATCGCATTGTTTTTATTTGCAATAATCGTCGTTTCAATTCGATTTTTAACGTATCAGTTTCATTTTGGCATTCGCATTTTTTATGTTATATGTACGCATATGTTTTGCATGTGTTTTGTTTCACACGCACACACACACACACGTAGCAGCGATAGTAGCATTTTTGTTTTCGTTTTTGTTTCAGGTGACTATAATGCCGACGCATTATGGTGGTGGACATGTTAGGAGCTACATTGAGTGAGACCCGCGCTGTGATCCCTCCCTCTCAACATCCGTTTAGAAGGGAGCAATGGTATTCACCTCGGCACGTATGTTCACGTATGCAGCTTTGAAAATATCAGCTCTCGAGGTGGATGAATTCATTCTGACAGCGTCGCAAGGTAATCGAGTACAACAATCGGGGGGTTTTGGGAATTGGTTAAGGGCGGCAGCTAGACCAGATTGTTAGGTAAATTGGGATCTAAGGATAGGGATGGGGGACTGTTGGACAGATGGGTAATGTTGAAATTACATGAATTGGTAAGCGCCTTGCGTTGAATTCAGTGTCTCATTTGGTATCTCAATGCGCCACACAAAATCGCTTTGTTGGGACTTGCAACATTCCTGGTGAACCAATGATGTCTGGCTGCCATCCATCATTGTGTTTAATGAACTTTACTCTCGGTCTGTTTCACAACATGCTCTTTTGTGTGGAAAAAAACGTTTTTTTTTTTGTTTGTTTTTTTGGTTTGTTTGTTCGTGCTTTTTTTCGTTCTAATGCTTTTTGTATGTTCAGTGGATGTCCCATTATGAATTCTGAAGCCTCCGCGTGCGTCGAGTTTGCCTCACTGTTAACTATTTGACAACAGTCAAATTATATACATTGCACTGACAGATCATGTTCTTCGATAGCGATGACCTGCATGCGTGAGGACCAATTCGCGCGCCGCACAGAGGGCTTTCTATGGCACACACCACACACACACCACCAACACCAGACAGAGGCCTGTTTTGAAGATGAGGATTATCTTTGTGTACGGCATCTGGATTAGGATGATCGATGCGCGTATGTGCTTCATTTTTGCTTGCTTGTTTTTTTTTTTTTCTGTTTCAGTTTTTTTTATTTTTTTATTGCAAATTGCACACACACTCACAACCCGTTCCAGTGTATTTTCATTATTTTTCAAATGAATCAAATATGTTTCAATATATTTAATCACTCGATTATCCCCACCTCATCTTATGGCCTCTGAAAAAAAGGGTAAATAAAAGTCCAGACTGATTATTGCTGCATTTTAAATTAATGATGTTACTTAATACGAGAGATTGTAATTTATTTAAGATTTAAGGGGGGTTGGTGGGGGGGGGGAGGTTGAGGACGCTGTTGATAGAGGATGATGCAATGTGGTTAGTTAAATGATTGATGGAGGTTAAAGGAAAGTGCGAATTGATTAAAATATTGGTGGAAATTGGTGCGGATAAACAACTGTTTTTACATGGACGTCCGGTGTATGATGCTTCCCCCATGAGATTCTCAAATAATGAAATTGAAATGTAAAAAAAGTCTACGATTTGTTAAAAATTAAAAGGAGCCGCTTCAAATTTGAGTACACGAGGCATGATCTAGGTTTTTAGAGATTGTTGGAAATGCATGTAGCAAGATGCTGATGTCGATTATTTCAATAAATTCACTAAATAGTTAACCAATTCAGTCTGGACTGGAGCTACCAAACTGCTACTATGCCGCTTCATCAATTTTGTGCCGACTATATCATCTAATTTAAAGATTATGTAGTAAAATTGCCCAATGTTTAGATCCAAAAGTCACTCTGAAGTCGACATTCGCCATTACAACCATTTGAGGATCGATTCAAAGTGCTTTTCAGACCGTTTTTTTTTCTTCTAATTTTTTTTTTTTTTTTTTTTTGTAAATAAAATCAATGGAAAAACTATGTAATAACATCTGTGACGGCAAAAAAAGGGTGTAAATGAACCGCCGTCCCACAGCAATGGAACTTCAATGAATAAATGTCTGGGCACGCTGATTTGAATGAAACACTCACCAAGTCCACGGGCGGCGACATCTGTTGCAACCAAAATGTTTGATTTGTCACTTCGGAATTCGCGTAGCACGAAATCACGTTCGCTCTGTGATTTGTCGCCATGAATGGCGCCACAACGCACGCCAAAGCTGCGAATGAACCTCGCGATATATTCAACTTTCCGCTTTGTCTCAACGAAAATGATGATTTTGCCTGGATTGGCATCAGTGTCATAGATATCTTGTAAGAGCTTCTTTAATCTGTGTAAGGAAACAAATTTCGAGTAAAAAAAATTGTTTTAATAATCAATATAATAAATGAGATTTCGCGTCAAATGGCTAATTAATTCTATACTTACAATTCCTCCTTTTCGTTTTCCCGGCAAACTTCAACAATCTGTTGAATATTGTGATTGGCAGACAACTCGAGTGAGCCAATGTTCACCTGAATGTAATCGCCAAGAAAATCTTCGGCCAGCCTTCGCACCTCCTTCGGCCATGTAGCACTCCACATCAACGTCTGCCGATCGGGACGGATTTGTTCGATAATCTTGCGAATTTGTGGTTCAAAGCCCATGTCCAACATACGATCGGCCTCGTCCAACACCAAATATGTGCAACGCTTCAAGTTGGTCTTGCCCATTTCCAAGAAGTCAATGAGGCGACCGGGTGTGGCGATAACAATTTCGACGCCGCGCTCCAAGTCGCGCGCCTGTGGGCCCTTGGAGGCACCACCAAACACACATGTGTTGCGTACATAGGACGCCGAGCCGAAATCGGTGGCCACCTGTTGTATTTGCTGGGCCAACTCACGTGTGGGCGCCAGCACCAGGGCAACTGGACCGTCACCACGCTGTAACGATGGTTGATTGTTGATGTGTACGATAGCTGGTAAAATGTAACCGAGCGTCTTGCCAGAGCCGGTCTGTGCGATTCCCACCATGTTGCTGCCGCTCAATGCGATCGGCCAGCCTTGTGCCTGAATAGGCGTGGGATGTTTGTAGCTTTGGCGTGTGATCTCCTGCATCACGTACTCGGGTATGTGCACCTCGTCGAAATTCTGAATGGGATTCGGTGCTGGACCCTTGACTGTGATCTCGTTTTCGGTACGATAGCGCTCCACCTCGTACGGCGAACGACCCAAGACACTGGGATGCGGCTCGTAGAAGTCCTTCTTGAATGGACGAAGCTGCACCTTGCTCCATTCGGGCGCACGCAGCCGCATACCGTTGGACTGTTGTCCTCCACGGCCGCCACCGCCATAGCCACCGCCGCCGCCGCCGCCACCTCCGTAACCGCCGCCACCGCCACCACCACCGCCATAGCTTCTGTTATCGCGCATTATTTTTCCGTTCCGTACACCACCGCTACCAGATCTATCACCGTATCTATTGCTGCTGCTGCTGCTGCTATTGAATCCGCCGCCTGTGCGTTTTCTGTCGGATTCACCGCGATAGTCTTTGTTGTACCTGTCGTTGACAGCGGGTGATGGAGTCCTGTAGCGAATGAAATTAACCATACCCGTTTAGATGCCTTTCGTTTCGTTTTGTTGGACAATTTGTTAATTTAAGAAACTAAACGTATTTTATAAGAAAGAAAATGTGGTCGTCTTAAATATCATTACTAAATTCTTGAAGTTGACAAGTATTACAAAATGCGAATCACAAGCGTAAAGGGCGACCCCCTCTGAAGGAGAAAGCTGAAAACACAGAAGGAAGAAGGGAATATATAGGGACAGACAGCAGCTACCACGAAGATAGAAAACGTTCGAACATTATCGAGTTACTTGGGCACATCTCTACAAACAATGTTCCTGCTAAAATATAGAAGAGAATAATCAACGTCTTACGTTAGATGATGTAAGTGTTATATGAAACAAAACGTGTCTAGATGGCGCATACAACTTAAGATTTGTCTACAGTAAGTAATATATCAACAATAGGAACCAATTCAGTATTCACCATGTCTATTAATATTGTATCAGGGTTAATGAATTGGTGAATACATTCGCGCTACCATATGAACATCTTACGAATACGGTAACCAGCGGCCCGGAAATACACAGTCAAAGGAGTCCGATAGAAACAGCAACTGGGCGAGTGTGCTGTGTGAATTGTGTGGCGACTGGTGTCGTTTGACCTTGATTTCTTGAGATAGTGTGCTTCTTTATAGATTCGCGAATGTCGCGTGTGCACAAAATGACTTGCTCGTGTTTCATGGAATTCGTGTGAATCACATAAGAAATATGAATCAAAACCGTCTTCGTCACGCCATTCCCAATTATGCCACGACATTTCTAACAAAGAACATAAGCTAACTTCCTTAATGAATTTACCGTTATTTCAATAACCGTTGAATTAGATTGGTAAGAGACGATTGTGCGGAACACCGAGGGCGGAATTCAAAGATTGATTTCTGTGAACACCGAAGGCATTAGTTCCCCATAATTTAGTCTGCCTCTGGGTATTTGCAAGCAAATGCATCGTGTTTGTTAACTATCACGCATTGATAAGGGTGATATGATGCTTGATAGAGGCGCCAATCAATTATTAGCTTGAGACTGTAATCTGTGTCTAAAATCGAGAAAGCATTTCGGAAAAGTACCGCAACGAGAAAAGCAGGGGGGAAGAAAATCGACAACGTGACGAAAGAAAATGGCGGCCAACAAGCGTGCTCGACAACGCCATCTGCCATCGTTTCGCCTCCAAACCGGATTTCTAGAAGCTGCAACACAAATCTGTGCCGAAAATTGTGCCGAAAATGAGTCTTGGCACTTATTTTGTGTTTAATTTAACACCGAAATTGGCAATTGGACCGTTATATTTCACCATTTTGACTAAAGCACAGCCACACGCTCTCACACACACACACACACACAAGACGTCCGCCTCGTGAGTCGTGACGCTCGACACGGCCAAAAATGTGGCGAAATCGATAATCGCCATACTGGTTGGGTTTTTCAATTTAATTTTTTTTTTGTTTTTTTGGTAATTCGTTATGGTAATTGTAACTGTTACTTACATTTTCTCAATGTAATTATCACTGGCTGCGTTATTGGATGAAAAGCAATAATGTCTGGCCGAAAACGTGGGCAAATGTGATGACAAAGGTATTTCTCTAGCTCTGAAAGTTAAACGTGAACTTTTCGTCAGTAAACTAGCAATGAATCGGGGGAACATGGTTAGTTTGTCTTCTTTTTCTTTTTCTTAAATTTTCGGTGAAACAATCGACAGTTATTTTACAGCTATAGGTTTTCGTTCGATATTAGCGGTGGAATGGTTCTCCACTACTTCTTGTTTTTTTGATCGCAATATCGATAACCTAGAACTTCTTGCGCGCTTTTCGCTTTATGTTAAGAACAATTGAACTGTAAACCACATTTTCCTAAAATACACTTTTGACTAAGAAGAATATTAGCGAGAGGTGCTTACCCTGTGATGGAACAATACAGAAAGAAATGTGATCGGCTCGTTTAGCCAGTCGTGCCATCGGCTCGGCATCCGTTTCGCCTGACATCTGTCGATGTGTTGGTGGAAACCTTATGCATACACGAAAAATGATGTCATCGACTATCGCCAGGACGCCAGCATAGTTGGCCAGCACAATACATCAGCAAGTGCATCCACAGCCATGTAGCGTTCGTTTGGTGGTGTTAGCGTTCCATCCAGGGCCACATTTAGATGCTAATCTTCAACTCGGCCAATTGTCTAGCGGCTCGAAACCATGTGGGGCTTCAGAAAATTTGTCTCTTCTCATCCAGATAGCTAGAATAAAAAACATTTGTTTTGTTTTATGTCTTTAAATAATTGTATAGAGTTTTGCATATCACTTAGTGAGGCCCTGTTTACAGTTATCTGTTTGCATGAATGTGTGAGCGCCATTGTAGCATAATTTCATTTCAATGCTTTGCCTCCTTTGTGTTTTCAGCTGTTACCAACTAATACATCTACACGAAATTGGTACGGCTATCTCGCTTTGGCGCATGTACTTGCTGGGACTTGTGAGCATGCGCACCACAAAACTGGTTTTTGAAGATCGGCCTTACCCGCTTACTCCTAAGGTCAAGTTATGGCTCAAATCCGAACCGCATTGTATTTGCGCACAATTAGAGGTTTCTTTCTTCTTTTTCCAATTGTGTAAGTATCTCGCAGCAGTCGTACAAGATGTTAGATGAGACGTTGAATGAAGAAAAGTATGCAACAATACAATATACATGTGCTTGAGTTATGACTTATGAGACGTGAGTTCTAAAATGCAATTCGTTTTTTTTTTTAGTACAGATGGAATTTCGAACTTTTTACAAAATATTATGGAACATCGAATCAAAATTTGTTTATTTTAAGAGATTTACAGCTTAAGATTTAATTACTAATAATAAAGGGATAATTTTTTTTTATGATTTAATTGTATCGCCACATTATTCGGAAAGTGACATAATACAATTGTTTGTCATCTTACTTACTTATCATTTATATGCGAAAAATTGACAATTTCCAATCCACATAAATTACATTTAATTTGGTTATTTATTTATTCAATAATTGTTGCAACTTTTTAAAATTCAGCAGGTTTTAGGTTAAAATAAGGAATACCCTGTATTCCGCAAAATCATATATAATGTCAATGCTGTCATCTCAGTTGTCAGATCATCGAATTTATAGTCATTGTGTATAATGAGTGCACGAGTATAGTCGCAATTCAGTATTGAGACGAAAAAATGGCGTCGTGATACACAAAAAATCTGGAACATTTGGAAGCGGCCGCGTCGAATACAAGTGCATAAATAGAAAGAACAAAAAAGACAGGAAAAGATAATAAAGAGTATTTCGGTGGAATTTCCTTTTTGTAACAACTAGTGTTCTGTGCCCAGTATTTTGTAACAGTTGCTGAGTCTCCGATTTCATGTGGCTTCAAGGTAAATGGCACATTTTAGCGAGCAAAAAAAAAAAAAGACAAATATATAGAAAATCCTTAGTGGTAACAAAAAAATACGCGATTGTCGGCGAAGGCCCGCAACAGCGGCACTTGGGTCTTGGATGTGGCCTCATACACCACGATAGCCCAGTGCAAATAGTCGAGAGAAAAAAAAAACCATATGTGAGCCACACGAACGCGTTTCGTGTGAAACATATGAGCAGTGCCATATACACGCGCCTGGCCTTCTTCAGCGCTTTTCACGACATTTGCCTCCACCGGGTTCACGAATTTTCCGTACCCGTGCGGCTTAGCGGAAAAACTCTTTGTGCAGTTTTTCCGCCGCACATACGAATGTGCGCATAAATAAATACAGGCAGGAGGTGATAAGTAATATATGTAATTGTGGCGAGAACCAATTGCGGAGTGCAACAACGCAGTTGTGCCCATCGCTAAGCTCCCATCCCTCCATGGTATCATATACGTACATGATGTGTGCGCCAGTGTTATGTCGATGTGTGTATTTTATGCGGCCATAGATATTTTGACGAAATTTTCGCAGAATCACAGCCGCCGAAGCGTGCCATTGTTGGTTGTTTTTCTTTCTGTACGACACTTTTGTCTGTTTGTTGAGAGACAGTTGGCCGGGCAATCTCTGGATAGCGCGTCAGTAGTGGCGCGAGCGTTTTCATTTCTTTCTTTTTTCTCGTGCATTTTTTCATGCACGCCTGCTTAAACAGAAACACAGAAAAAATAGGCAAAAATTTATACAAATATTAAATGAAGTAAGAAATTCGTAAGACAAAAAGAAAAGAAAAGAAACAACAAATTGTTTTCGCTTCGGCTGGCACTCCAGAACTGTCAGTCATAAATCAGTGGTTCGACGTTTTGGGCAATTGCATGCGGCATTTGTGTTATTGATAT
The DNA here is from genome assembly GCA_026546915.1 of Sylvicola fuscatus. Lineage (NCBI taxonomy): Eukaryota > Metazoa > Arthropoda > Insecta > Diptera > Anisopodidae > Sylvicola > Sylvicola fuscatus. Next base: position 9,574 of record JANSTS010009959.1, read on the forward strand.
GCGATTTCAGTTGCGCTTCTGCAGTTGAGCCAAGTTGTAGGTTTTCGTTGTAATGGACCGCTGGGCAGTCGGTATTTAGATGTGCCAACTTAGTACGCGCTATATGATCCAAATTCCAAAGTGACATTTGGTAGGAATCGCGCACATTTCCTCATTTGACAGCAATAAAAACAATTTAACCTTAAAAAAAACTATTTCCAATTTGTTTGTGTGGCAGATTTTGGGTATCGAGCAGCTTAAACGCTCACGCGTGTGCCCCCGTGAATTAAGGTGACATACACTAGCAGACATACATTCTCTCGTACACACACACACACACACACACACACCGACACACATACACAACCAAATTCACATACAGGTCAGACACAAAGAGGCAAACATACTGAACCCGACCACTTTGTGCAAAGGTTGTTGTTTTTAATACTGAAAATTGAGTGAGACCCTCAGCTGGCGGCGCTCACTGCACCTTTAATTCTCTGCACAAACCATCATGGCATCTGATGGCGGACGCCAAGTTATAAAAATCGACCCGTCTGATCAATACATTGAGGCAATGGACACGCAAGACGGTAAGTAATCTCATCACCTATAAATAACCAAAAAAAAAAAAAACACAAACAACAACAACAACATCAGCAATAAAAACATTGCCATACTCGCTGGAGGGGTGGGAGGAGGAGGAGGAGGAGGAGGAGTAGTAGAGAGAGGGGGAGAGTGTGTAAAGTGTTTAGTTCTGGATTGTAGTTTGTGACCGAAATACGTTTGTACCTTAAATAAAAACAATGCACGCCTAACATAAAACAGAAACATAAAAGCAACAACAAAATTTTCTTTCTTTTTTCAAAAAAACAAAAAAAACACACAACAAAAAACAAACAGCTGATGGTCTGGACGTAACGGCTGAGATGGACAATATTAGCGGTGATCACACAATGATCGTGCCAGTTACCGGCTGCATGCTGCCAGCCCAGCCGGACGATCAAATTATGGAGGAGGAGGAGATGCGCTCCGAGGCGACGTTCAGCTACCGCGTCGAAAACTTTAGCAAACTAAAAGAGTCTGTCCTGTCACCGCCGTGCTACGTACGCAATCTACCCTGGAAGATAATGGTGATGCCGCGTAACTCAAACGAACGCAATCAAACAGAGACACGATCGCTGGGCTTCTTTTTGCAGTGCAACGGCGACAGCGACACCACCTGGTCGTGTAACGCCGTTGCCGAGCTGCGGCTGCACTCGTTCCGGCCGGACGTCGAGATGTTCTCGCGCAAAATCAGCCATATGTTCTACAGCAAGGAGAACGACTGGGGCTTCTCGCATTTTATGCCTTGGAATGATATATTCGATGCGGAAAAGGGATACGTGCAGGACGACACAATCATACTGGAGGTGCACGTCACGGCGGATCCGCCGCACGGTGTGTTCTGGGACTCCAAGAAACACACCGGCTACGTCGGCCTGAAGAATCAGGGTGCCACATGTTACATGAACTCGCTGCTGCAGACGCTGTATTTCACAAATCAGCTGCGCAAGGCTGTCTACAAGATGCCAACAGAGGCGGATGACAGCAGCAAATCGGTAAGTCTCAATTGGGTGGCGGTGCAGAGTATGAGAGATGTTTGACTAATGTCTGGTGGGCGATTATTTTTCGCAGGTGGCCTTGGCTCTGCAGCGAGTATTTCACGACTTGCAGTTCTTTGATAAGCCAGTTGGCACAAAGAAATTGACAAAAAGCTTTGGATGGGAGACACTGGACTCGTTTATGCAGCACGATGTTCAGGAGTTTCTGCGTGTCCTGCTCGACAAGCTGGAGTCCAAGATGAAGGGAACGTGTGTCGAGGGCACAGTTCCGCGTCTGTTCGAAGGCAAAATGTCATCGTACATCAAATGCAAGAACGTCGAGTACACCAGCACTCGCATGGAAACATTCTATGACATCCAATTGAATATCAAAGGGAAAAAGAACAGTAAGTCACTCTGATGCGGCGGGCGTCCTCTCAACTTACTGATGACTTAACAATTTTGTATTTTTAGTTGACGAATCGTTTAAAGATTATGTTGCCACACAAATTCTGGATGGTGACAACAAGTATGATGCCGGTGACCATGGACTTCAAGAGGCCGAGAAGGGAGTAGCTTTCGTGACATTCCCACCAGTACTTCATCTGCACCTAATGCGTTTCCAATACGACCCTATAACCGACAATTCGGTAAAATTTAACGATCGCTTCGAGTTCTACGACCACATCAGCTTAGACGCTTACTTACAAAAGAGAGAGGACACCCCAGCCGACTACACACTGCACGCTGTGCTGGTGCACTCGGGCGACAATCACGGCGGCCACTACGTGGTGTTCATAAATCCATTGGGCGATGGAAAGTGGTGTAAGTTCGACGATGACGTTGTATCGCGCTGCAGCAAGGAAGAGGCCATCGATCACAATTATGGCGGCATCGATGATGACCTCCGTTTGAATGCACGACACTCGTCCAATGCGTACATGCTCGTGTACATCCGTAATTCGGCCATGTCAAAAGTATTGCAGGAGATTCTCGAGGCGGACATTCCATCGGAACTGGTGGAGCGTCTGAACGAGGAGAAACGCATGGAGCAGGTGCGTCGACGCGAACGCGCCGAATCCAACACGTGTATAGCTGTGCAGGTGGTCCTCGAAGAGTACTTCGAAGGTCATCAAACCACCGAGCTGTTTGATATGGACAAGGTACAGTTCAGGACATTCAAAATGAAAAAGACTCAACCAATTCAAGATCTCGTCACACTGTTGTCGGACACACTGAAGGTATCTAAAGATCGCATGCGTATTTGGCCGCTGATTCAGCGTCACCAGATTACACGGCCTGTCCTGTTTGACTATCGCGAGGACTTGAACAAAACAATCAGCCAGTGTGCGGGCGACAGCCAGAATCCGTGGCTGATTTTCTTGGAGACGGTGAAGGCAGACTCAATATTGAAAGTAATTCCGCCATTCAACAAGGATCACGATGTACTGCTATTTTTCAAGCATTACGATCCAGTTATGCGACGGCTGCATTATTGCGGCTTGGGTTACTACAGTTTGTCATCGAAGCTGGCCGATTTGGTGCCGGATCTGAATAATCGCGCTGGCTGGCCAGTAAACACAGAATTAAATATATACGAGGAGCACGGCACTAATACTGTGCAGAAACTGATGAATCACAATGATATTCTGGATAAAGTGCTGAAAGTGTTTCGTGACGTTCTCGATAGTGGCATAGTTATATTCGAAAAGAAGCATTACGACGAAAAGCTTGAGCTACCAACATGCGAGGAGTACTTCAAGGATCTGCTTTTTCGCGTTGATGTAACATTTGTTGACAAAACGAATTCCGCTGATCAGGGGTAAGATTCTTTGCTTGGAAACATGTGGCATGATCTATCTAATCATAAATCAATTTGAACTTTACAGATTCACATTGTCGTTGTCTCAACGAATGACATATGACCAAATTGCATGTGCTGTTGGAAAACGCCTTAACGTTGACCCATATGAAATCCAGTTCTTTAAGTGTCAAAAGTGAGTAGCAGAATGTTTTGATTTGTTAAATAGCACATAATAAATTTGAAATTTCGCAATTAGTTACAAAGATGTTCCCGGCATACCTCTGCGCTGTTCGTTTGATGGAAATCTTAAAGATCTCTTGGTGTACAACAAGCCAAAGGGCGTCAAGAAAATCTTCTACCAGCAGCTCTCGATGAACATCAATGAACTGGAGAACAAGAAGCAGTTCAAGTGCCTTTGGCTGTCCGCAAATATGAAAGAAGAAAAGGAGCTGGTGTTGTATCCAAACAAAAATGGAACGGTAAAGAATTTGCTGGAGGAGGCGCAAAAGCAGGTGAAACTGTCTGAGGAGGGCACCGGCAAGCTGCGCATCGTAGAGATTTCGTCGCATCGGCTAAATATTGGGCCGCGGGAAGATACTTTATTGGAATGTAAGTGACGCGCGCACGTCATGCGTTTGTGAATTGGGATATGCTAATGTATTTGTTTTAACTTGACAGGTCTGACATCTCCGAATGACACCAATATGACGAACCAGAAAATTTACCGGATCGAGGAGGTGGGAGTGGACGAGGTGAATTTGCACGAAGATGAGATGCTGCTGCCGGTATCGCATTTTTCCAAAGACGTCTACACCACATTCGGCACACCGTTTTTCATCAAATGTCGGCAGAATGAGGTCTTTGGAAATTTAAAACACAAAATCCAAAAGAAACTAGGACTCCCCGACAAGGAATTCGAAAAGGTTTGTTGTTTACACTTCAGCACCGCCGGTCATCTAACACTCGTTTCTTTCACGCCCAATTAGTATAAGGTAGCCATTATTGCAATGAGCCGAGTGGAGTACATCACAGAAGATGCCATTATTATCAATTTGGCTGACTTCAAGTTGACATCCACGCAACGTACGTACAATTTGACGCCACCAAATCGTAACAGTCAATGCTTTAACGTTTTTTTTTTGATTGTTTCAGCTTCAGCGTCGCGACCTTACCTGGCACTGGATCATGTCAACAAATCGCAGAAGCGAACCCGCTTCGCCTACACGGAGAAAGCAATAAAGATTTACAACTAGTACATACATTAATTATCCAAAATATGTTGTGTAAAGTGTTTCGCCTGATACAAAAATATATAAACGCAAACCAACCGAATGGCAGCACACTGCATGCAGCATGAGAACATGGACAGAATTTTTAATGAAAGCATACATAAATAGCATAAGATAAGTGCAAGACAGAATCACATACACAATAGACATACATAAATGGCGCGAATAAAACAAAAAAAAAATTGTCGCAAACGCGTGATTCACATGCGGACATGCGAATCTTGCAATTATAAATATAAATGTTGTCATAAACGTGGGAGAGATGCATACAAATTATGCTTGCTTATGCGCCACCGCCAGTTGCATTCGTTTGTCGTTTCAGTGACATCGACACGCTGTCGATGTTGTTTCTGTTTCAGTTCTATTTTTTTCTTTATTCCTATCTAATTTTTTCATTAGTTTTTTATTTTCTTATTTTTTTCTAATTAGTTTTTTTTTTTTGTGACTAATTTGTCGTTTCTTTTGTCTCATTAGAAATAAATCAAGCCAATTTTGTTTTAAAATTATACATTTTCTGTACTGTCGGTACTGTAATTGGTCGCCATCTTAATCTTATGTACCAGTTAGTGTGCTGAAGATGCAATTTTATCAATGAACAAGCCCCTCGAAAGCAACCCATATATATATATGTATCCCAGCACTATTCTATGTGTTTTTTTTCTCTTAATTAATTTATTTCGTATTAATGTGATGTTTTCAAATAAAGAAATCCGTGTTACGACTTTTAAACTGAGATAATTATAAGATTTTGTCCTTGGTCCTTGGACATAGTGAATCATTTCAGAGAATCATTTCAATAATAATTTTGTACCACCAGCCACTTATTTTGTGGCAAATTTTGCATACATAAGATCGTCTTAAAGATTTAACACGGATTTTTGTTTCTTGAGTTGGCTTTTTATGTCCAAATTGCCGTTGCGCGTGTTTTTAAGCTAATTGGCTGTACCACAACGAAATGTATCAAATTTGATTGAAATTTTACGCTTTTCACACGGCGGTTTATTTTCATGGAGATAAAGAACGATTTTGGCTATTGAGTACCTTACCGACTTGTCAACATAACAAAGATGCAGATATCTTTCCTATTTAATGTCTTGATGTTGTTCGAGCATGATAACAAGTATTTCAATTAGCATTGTTGGCTTGGCGATTTGTTCTGTTATTTACATTTCAATGTTCAATTATTTGTAGAAAATACACATGAAATTACACGTCATTTATATTTGTAATTTTTCTAAATATTTAAGTTAATTCTAAGGTTACTAAGTACACAATTATTATGTTAACTGCGTCAGATTGTTGAGTTTTGTGTTATTCAATGAATTAACAATTCGCTTCTTTAAATGCGATAAGAAAACAAATAGATAGATATATTTAAAAGATATTGAGAAAGTGAAACGCAAAGATTAAGCTCCTTTAAGGGAGCAATCAAGAGGAAGAAAGTGATGAGACAAAAACAAATACATTAATTATAAACAAAGTAACGTTTAACGGAACTCAGATATACATTTATAATCATTGCAGTAACGAAATGAATTAAAATGCATTAAACAAATTTAATTAAATGTCGACGAGAAAGTGCAGGGTTTCTCAAAACTGCGGTTGTGCATGAAATTTATATAATTGGCTAATAAGTGTCAAATATTACCTCAATCGGCGAATAAATTCGTTTATTGTCAGTTGCTGTACTCAAAATTAATTAATTACATATAAACATATTTTCTACAAAAACGAATGTCTTACGAGCATAAAACAATTAGGCTTAGAGAGAAAAATGGTAAGTTTTGCCGTTTTGAAGAATGAAATGACACTTTTTATAATTTAAACAAGTAAATTAATTCAATTCATCTGTAAGATCGAAATCTACAGGAGGCTAAGTGTCCAAATGGCAAGATGTTTGTGAATTGGGGAATGGTTTTAAGTTCCGGGGCTTCTAAATGTTTGAGAGACCCTCTAAACTGTGCTGAATTTGGTAGATCTGCTAAATGGCAAAATCATTTAATTTAACCTTACGTATTTTACCACAATTTAATATTTCATGTTATTTTCATAAAGAATAAAACAAATATTTAAAAAAAAATTAAATTATGTTGTTTATTATCCAACAATTTTGTTTTACAGGTAGAAATATGTTTTCGGTTAAAAGTTTGAGCTTCCAAAATATATATTATGCTCAACGGTTCTCATGTGACGTAACGAAAAGTTTATTATATTCAAAGCATGACACCAAGACGTTCTGGCGATGTTAATATCTTATGTTATTGTATCAAGTTCATGCCATGTGAGAATACCAAAAAGCTCTTTGTACAAATAAGAAAAAATCAATTTTTTGTTGTTAAATGATAAAACAAAATAACTATTAAGTTAATTAAAAAACGTGTGATTTTAGCATTAAAATAACTGAGTCGTCAATATAAATAGAGGTTATGTTGCCACTAACAAGCATAAGACGTGTTTTTCTGGCCGGCATCAAACTGAAAAGTCGAAATCCTTCAGTCACCTCAATTCAAGTACAACGGATCTCATCCAGCAGTGTAAATCTTGTGAAACCATTAAAACAGATTCAATTGGCCAACCATGAGACGATTCACGACGAAAACACCGGCCTGTCCTACCAAAATCTGCGGCCACAAGATGTGCACATCAGCAATCTGTTGCTGTCTGTCCATTCAAAGAAGCGGCGTTCCAATGCCAAACATCAGTTGGTCATCGAAGGAAGACGCCTCATTTTAGACGCTATCAGTGCTAATCTAACACTGGACGTGCTCTTCTTCAGTCAAATCGAGCAGCTCACCCTAATTGCCGACACGGTGCGTTCGCTAGTGCCGACAGCGTCCATCTACCGGCTGAAGCATCGTGACATGCAGACCTGGTCCCATTTGACCAGCACACCCGGCCTGATGGCGATAATGTCGCGCGAACCCGGCGATCTCGTCATGCCGACGGATTCAGACAGCTACCGTTTGCCGTTGACTGTCGTCTGTGACAATGTTCGTGATCCGTCAAATGTCGGCCACATTATACGCACGTGTGCGGCCGTCGGTTGTGATCAGGTGCTTCTAATGAAGGGCTGTGCTGATGCGTGGGAGGCCAAGGCGCTGCGCAGTGGCGCTGGCGGACAGTTTCGTGTCCATGTGCGTGGACCGCTCGTTTGGTCTGAGCTGCAGGATTATGTGCCGGCCGACACGCAAATGTTCGCCGCCGAGTGTGACCCAAATGGCGAGACTGCCGTGGATTATGCGAGGGTTGATTACAGGCAGAGTGAACATACGACGCTGATTGTGCGCGGCGAGACGTCCGGAATCAGTTGTGAGGTAAAGGAGCTGATGGGGAAGAATGGAAAGTCGCTGCATATTCCTTTGATGGCGGGTGTGGATAGTCTGAATACTGGAGCTGCGTTGGCGGTTCTTTTGTATGAAATTAGGAGGCAGCTCACTTTTTGAATGCAAAAATTAATGCTAATTAATCACAATTTAGAATAATTTAAGAATTTAATAAATGCAATTTAAATTTTCATTTATTTTATTCAGCAACGTTTTTTCTCTCTTCATGAAACACCCTGTCTGAAGCTGTCAAAAAAAAATTATTAGAACTTTCTTACATATTCCTTGTAACTGCTTTGGCGTTTGCGCGCGAAGATTTTCTCTTAGATACAAAATCTTATAAAACTAATTATTAGGAAGCCACGGCTACCAATCAAGGAGACCGAAAGAATAATTTTGTAGTAAACATGTGTGGCCGGACTTGTCTGTAAGTAGAATATTGTGACATTGAATCATCTTCATCTGTATCAACTACGCTCTGCCACAGAACTCACGACATGCCGACGGTGGCCCAGCTAAGCAAATATCGTCGCTCAAACTACACGAAACCTACACAGCCGGACATACGAAACTTGTACAACGGCGGCCGCAAATTCAGCCCCTCCTACAATATTGCTCCCAGCCAGCTGATGCCGGTGCTGGTGTCAGCCCAACATTTCGACCCCAACGCCCCAACGACTGAGCGTTTGCTTGTGCCGATGACCTGGGGCATTATGCTGCAAAGCAACAACAGCGACAAACATCGCGTCCACAATTGTCGCATGGAATCCATTCAGAAGTCACCGGTGTTTGGGTCAGCTCTGAGAAGCGGCCAACGCTGCGTGGCACTGTGCCAGGGCTACTACGAGTGGCGGGACAAGGACTCTCCATACTATTTGTACATGCCGCAGTGCAAAGACCACAACAAGGAGTTGGATGCTAAGGAGGTGGAGGTGGAGGAGGAGAGTCGTCTCACGACAATGGCGGCGGTGTTCAACATACAGACTGACAACAACGGCGACAAGATGTACAGCTACTGTCTGCTCACAACGAATGCCACTAGTCAATTAAAATTTATTAATTCAAGAATGCCGGTCATCTTCCAATCTGAATCACAAATCCAGGTAGGAGACAGTTTTTCCTTTATTTGGGATTATATGTTAGTATTTGTATGTAGGATTGGCTCAACTACACGGAAATAAGTGAGAAGAGGGCCCTGCAATTGTTGGACACTACTGCACCCGAAATGGGTTTCCATGGTGTGACACGGTATGTCAATTCGTCACGAAATATGTCGGAATTGTGCATCAAGCCTCGCACATCCAGCAAACAAACATGGCAAATTCTGGCAGAAGCAGGCAAATAAAAGGTTCACTCGAAGCCTATCCAAAACAATAAATGTTTCTGCTCCTTATGATGATGTTCTTCGATGGCCAAATCGCAAACTTAAGAAATGCCTTGAAAGGGATTTCCAATGACCTAATTCGGGGGTCTTATGGAGCTGTACTTATGGCACAATAGTGATATCAATCCAGAACCCAATTGTTGGAACATCAACGATTTGATGCTGACGGGGATTCAATGCTATATACCTGACAATTAAGCATTTTACACGATTTTTAACAAATGATAAATAAATAAATGTTTAATGCTTATGTTCTATTGGATTTCTTAGTTTTAAGAATTTCCAGGTCAGCCTCGACAGAATCTTCTCTTCATCTCCTGATTTCAATAAAACTACAAGCGGTGGGCAACGTCGCAACCGCAATCAAGCGCCACAAACGGATAACTAAAGTTTTTGAGGAATGGGCGCTCATAAAACGGGTCACGCCATCAAATGTTGCATTAGTCCGTCATCGCAAGAATCGCTACTAACTTAAACGGGTAAAAAAGTTTCAGTGGAATGGGCGCACATGAAACGCTTGCTGTTCTCTCTTGCGCTGTTCTTCGTCTGGTGTTGGTGTAATGCCAATTCCATGTGTGCAAAATACACACACACACACACACACACACGAATGCACCTCTTGCTGATTCATTCAATCCTGTTCCACAAAGTGAAACATTTCACCAGACACTTTGGTCACAAGAAAGCACAGTGAAAGATTTCTGTTTCATACTTTGACATGTTTATTCCCGCCTGATCCACAACTGATACCAACTAAAGTCATTCGGAAATTTTTGCACTGGTGCCGGTTTGACGGATGACGTCCGCAAATCAGTAGCAAGTGCCAGAAATCGTATGAATGTTTGCATGCGCTTCTTCTCGCCTGATCCACAACTGACGCCGACTCAAGTCATTCGGTGGAATCGAAAGTGATTTTAGCAAATTGACGTCATTGAGTGAGGTGTTGGCAGATGTTTGGCAGTAGTGATTGAATATTTTAAAAGATTTTATTGGGCATTTAATGGAGATTTAAAGATTTTTGTGACATCTTCAGTATTCTGGCGATATTTCAACCTTATATGGAATAGTTTTTGGTGTGACAAGCCATTTTGGATATACTCATTTAGCCCTGTCGGCAGAATTGCAAATATATGTTCAACTGGAGAGCCCAAGAGACTGTTTTACTACGGCCAAATCCAGTCAAAACAGCTGATAAACAACATGTTTGGGCATCAACCACCAAGTTCAAAGAATCCATCATTAGACCCCTGGGCCAATCGTCAAACATGAGTCGCTGATGACCAGGCGTACGGAAACATTGGAAAATTGCAGTCTTCTGCAAAGGGGAAGTTGTGATGATTGCGCCTGTGCGAATTCTTTTCATTTACCAGCAGGCGTGCGCAATCGTTTCAAGATGTACCAACGAAAACATGACGTCCTGGTAGCAAGTGGGTAATTTTGTACCCAATCACCGAAACAAGTACTTTATTTATACCTTGCGAATCGGCGCCAAATTTAAACGACGGGCACAAAAGCGGTTGAAGTGTCAGGCTATAGTACAACCTGTTGTCATGTCAACGCCGGAAGAGACAACAAACAATGTTGACAGTGAATAACCAGCGCACGCAAATGCATCTCGTACCATGGAACCTGCAGCTGTAAATAAGCGGCTAACAGCCAACACTTACGAAATTCATCCACCATCGACAGACGCCAATCGAGTGCTGCAGATCAAAGAAATCATCCGGACAGTGACAGCTGAGGTTTTGCGTGGTTCGTATTTTGAATATTGTCTCCATCCAGCCGGTCATAAACCCAAATTCTTTAAAGGCAAAACATACTCCTCGACGAGCGCCGAAAAGTGGCTGAACCAAATATCGGCCGAGTGCAGCACCAAAGTGAAGGAGATCAACGCGTGTCGCTATAAGCATGTGGTGCAGGTGCAGATTGGCCAGCACACCGGCTCTGGATGCAAATACATAACTCGCTGCCGCTGGGACGCCCAATCCGACCTGCTCATATCTGACGTCTACACAAATGATACAATGTTTTGTGTGGTTGCCGTGTACTTGGTCTATCTTTATTAAAATACTTAAATGATTAAAGAATATTAACAAAAGCTCGAGCTATGTTTAGAAATGAATGTCAAAAGCAGGCTCGTCCCCATTGACAGATCTAGTCAGACATCTGCCGACCACGCTGTCCAGCTTGTCCGCTGGAATGCCGGCGGGCTCGCTGACCTTCACCAGCAAGTCGTCCCGCTGAATGCAGTGGCCAACTTTCAGTTTGCGCGCATACACCACCGACTTGCCCAGCTTGCGGAAGCAGTCACGTTCGCAGTACAGGATTTGCTTAATGGGCGCTTCATTCTGCATGGCCAGTCGCACCCAATCCAATTCTACGGACGGCACATCCAGACTCCTTAAAATGTTGAACAGCTCGACGTCCGGCATTGGATGCGATTGCGATTTCGATGTGAGCTGTTGCTGCTCCAGCTGGCGCACGAGTCTGGTCATTTGTTCGAATTCGGTTGGTGTCAGTGAGGAACTGTGGTCGGATCCTTTCAACGTCTTGTCCAAAGTAAAGTGCCGCTCGATAATCTTTAAACATTTTTGAGAATACAGAAGATTCGTACAGTCGCCTAGCCTACTTACATGAGCTCCCAATAGGGCAGCAGTTATCGAAATGGCGATGCCCAACTCGTGTCCTGAATAGCCCCAAATCGTGTTCTCATACTGGCTGGCGTGCATCTTGATCATCTTGAGGTTCACATCTTCGGGTGGCGTGGGATACGATGAGACGCAGTGCATGAGGCAAACGTTTTTCTTGTAGTGCATTATTTTGACGATGCGATTGACTGTAGCTTCTGTTTGCATTCCGGTAGAGATGACCAGCGGCATTGGCACATGCTCTGCGGCATATTCAAGCATCTTAAAGTTATTGGCATCACCAGAGCCAATTTTTATGAAGGGGACGTTCAATCCCACCAGTTGTTGCAGAGAGATCTGTTAACACATTCAAATTGATCATACAAATTTTGCTTTTGGGAAGATTTCATGTTCTAACAATGTCCATAGCTGAAGCGGTGAACAAAATATCAATTTGCTGGGCATATGCCTGCAATTCGCGATACTGCTTTATCGTGAACTCCAGATGTTCCTTGTGCTTGCCATAGGTTGGGGCCCATGCATTTTTGCTGATGTAACGACGCTTCAACGCGTTCTTAGTGAACTTGTCTTTTAACGACGACTTCTGGAACTTTACACAATCCGCACCTGATTCCTATATGTGTTTGTTTATGTTATAAATTTCGGAGAAACTTTATTTTTCGACATATGGAATATTACGTCAGTGAAGTGCGATTACTCACCTTGGCACGGCGGATCATGTTTTTGGCCAAAGTCATGTCACCTTGGTGATTTTGGCCGATTTCAGCAATGAAGAAACAACCGAATCCTGGCCCTACCATTTTGTCACCTATGGAAAATGCTGTCATCTCAATAATTGAAATGATTCCACCAAAAGTCTCGGAATTGAAGTGATTTTAAGTAACTCCACTACTAGCCCGGATTGCGGTATACGTCGTCTCGGTTCGGGGTCTGATTTCCAACTGTCGCGATTGGAGACACTCGACTAAATTGGAGTAAATTGGACAAGATTAGCTGGTGCAATTATATTGTACAGTCACAGTGGGCGAGAGGCGTTCGCTTGGCCGGATGTCGTCACTAAACTTGTCAAATTCGTTCAATTGGATACTTACCTTACTTCCGTTCAGACCATACCACACAAAAAGGATTAGAATTTCCGAAGTGTGAGATGTCACCTGTTTGAATTTTGTTTGAATAAACAAGACACGTTTGAATTTAAATTGATTTAATAATATCAAGCAGAGATATAAATATATAATTATAATAATTAATGATATAATCATATGCAGATTTGCTTCGTCTTCTTTGTTTTATCATTCTTCTGCAACCCTTAAATGCTAAAACGTACAACTTAAATATACAACGTCTTCAATAGTAAATATATTCATTTGAATTGAAAATGAAAAGATGTAACGCTGCTTAATTTTATTAAATTAATCAAATTGGACAATATTTTAATATAAATTTGCTAAATGAATGATTTTCCTCCAAGTTCCCATCTGTCCTTAATGCAAAATTCGTTAATCGCATTCGCTTCAACTGCTCGACGGCCTTAACTTGGCAGCGGCGCATGCGTCTTCGTTTGTTTGTGGTATTTATGTATGTATTTTGATTTTTCACCTTTTTTTTCGCACAATTTTTCTTTTGTTTGTTTATTACGGAAAAATAAACATAAACAATAATAGTCCATCAGTTACAAAATATTTCTATCGACAAGGTTTACATGTTCCGGCTGGCGGCATGCATTTTTTTGACGTCCTCAAATTTGCACTTCTATCTGTCATTTATATTTTTAACGTTTTTTGTTTTGTTATGTTTTTAATACTTAATACGATTAACTAGTATAATAATTTATATTATGTTATGATTGCAGCCTATATTCTTTTTATTTTTTTTTCATGTTTCTGTAATAATAGCAACAACATAAGATGGTTTTAGCACAAGAGAATTAAGTGCAAAAACCGAACAAAAATGACGAACTTGAGAAAAAAAAAAGTTCGCAAACGGTTTTCTGCAATTGTTATATTTATTAGTTTCCCTGACAGAGTTAAATGAAATACATAAACACAAATAACCAATGCCAGTTTGGATACCTGTCAGGGCACTTACAATTATCTTAATTTCTCTCCGTATTGACATTCGATTTAGTGTAATAGTTTCGTCTATATACTTTTATTGTAATTGAATTTAATGTTTGTGAATTAAGTAAATTTAAATGTTTAAAAGTGTCAACTCTGTAGAGACAATTTTTCAATTTTAATGCATTTAAACAAGAAACATGTTAACAAACGTCCTTATAAATAAATTAAATCAGTCACCATTTACTAACACTGCAGAATTGAATGCAATTGTTGCACATTTCCATGTTCTGTTGCACTGTTTTGAAGACTTTCGAGATTTGTTTTGTATTTGCTTTGTGTTTTTGTATGTCTTTTGTGTGATTTTGAAATTATTTAATACATAAATATAGGATATAAAGTATAAATATATATAAATGTTAAATAAACCACTCACTACGAAGCTGGTTTTAAAACGAGCTTAATTATATGTTTAATGTAGATTATCAATACAACTCCATACTTTGAATGATTTGGGTAATTCTGGTGTCCAAAGTGAACATTTTCCCAGTATGAAATCACTATAAGATTAGCTGCTCAGTGAACAAAACATAATTTGCACGGGTAAATATGTTTGTTTGTTTGTTTTAATTTACAATTAGTTTTATCAAAAAATCTGATTTAATAATAGAGTCGCAGTTAATCATTGCATTAACATTCATAAACCATACCTCATAACAAAAGTCCTTTGAAAACCCATCAAGGACACACGCCAACCAAAAATACTGCTTTCAATCTCTGTTTGTATATTTTGTGTGATTAGAACAATTAATCAATCGTCACGGAAAAATGTAAAAAACTTACAGAAAATATAAATCCGTATACATTCGTTAAGGTCTAAAAAATGATGCAATTCTACACACATCACAGAATAAATTACATATTAACAATATAACGACAACGACAACGCACTCCAAACCCAGAAAAATTAAGAAAAAAAAACAACTCTGAGACGAAAACTCAACGACAAAGCAACAGCTGGCTTCCAAATCTACAGTTACTGAACACTGAATTCGAAAACAATCTCTCAAAGTCACTAAAAGCATGCTTTATCTTGTAAATATTGAAACATGATTAAAAGATGCGCCTTTTTCCTTCTCCTGTTTTATGTTCATTTATGTTTCTGTGTCACTGAGTCACTGAGTCACTGAGTCGAAAAATACATTTGCAAAGTCCCAAATCCTCAAATTCTCTTCTGTAATGTCACACAATCTTCGAATGCTATAACGATATTCTTTATATAATTTGTATCAATCTATTTTTATTGTATTATAATAACGGGTTCTTGTTTGTTTAGTTAGAAATTATTTGTTAAAAATATAATCGCCATATAATAAGAGGTATTAGTTTACGTAATTTCGTTACAATCTTTATAAATTGTTTTCTTTTCTCATGTTCTCAATAGTTTTTAGCCACAATTTCTTCAATTATAATACAGAATTACCATCGTCTTTCAACGACAATAACTGATCACAACAGGTTGGTAGGAGCAACGTCTGGCCTCTTTGGGGTACATACTCGATGCCAAAGTTAGTTTCATCGTTACTCGATGGTTAGTTAAAGCTAACACTATCTTAACTCGACGATTGTAATGGAACATAACACCCACTTTTGAAATAGTGGATATATAGATATTTTAACTGATTGCATTTTGCATTTTTTTCGCTGCATTTTGAAATTTAATTTTTGTGGCATCTTTCATTTAACTTACCTAATTATCTTGACATCGAGCATGTACCCCTTTATCGTCCATTAACTTATAATTGCTTTTAATTGATATCGGGACGTTTATCTTTGCTTTTCAATGTTCATTTTTTTTTTTTGGGGGATTTTTCAGTTCATTACAAGTCACTTTTTGAAGCGTCTTCAAGAGTTATTAGTCTGATTGATCATTGCTTAAGTTTTTTCCCCTAACAAAACAAAGTAAATTGTTTTAAAAAATAGAGTAAATCATGAAATCTTTGAACCCTGAGCATAAAGACGATTGAAAAAAAAAAGGATTTTAAAGATAGTGAGGTTAGCATATTACATCTTACAAGCAAAAAAAAAAACAGTAATTGTAAATCGTCAATTCGTTACACATTTACTGTTATGAAAAGTTATTTTTAGATCCCTGGATTCAATTAAAATGTTAAAGGTAACAAAATACGAAAATGCCATACGAAAATTTGCAATGAAATGTCGCCGTCGTGAGTTTTCGTACGACCAAAGACATAGCTCGGCATGTCTCTGTGCACGCCACAACAATGTTTAAACAATAGATAGACTTGACTAGACACTGGCCGTCTCACAAACAATACAAGACGACGTTGCCCATTGACGCTTAGATGTCCAATACAAAAATATACAAAAGTACTTTTCATCCTTTCAGAGCCTCTCCGCCCACAAGCAGATTTTCACTTGAATCATATGCCCACTAGCAACACAATTCATTGCTCAATTCAAGTATGGCAGTTGTTTTGTCCGTTTTTCGTTGCATACAACTTCACTCTCTTCTCATTAGATATATGTTTTATTAATTATGCTTAAATGTATGTCCTTTGAAATTCAATTGTTCCTTACATTTTTACGAAATGACCAATTTGTGGCCATTTATTCTTAGATATATGTTCTCTTTTTTTGTAGTTTTGTTTCAAAAAATTTGTTTTATACCAATAATACGATGACTTCACATTGAAGAACCAATAAAATCACGAAGTAAAAAAAGTCCTAGCGACCGATTTTGAATACCTCAACTGTGTTGTGCATTTTACAGTGAGTCGCTGTGTTTACAATAAATTCAATAAAAAGTTTATGCCTAATCAATAGTTCGTTAAATTCTTAAACTAAAGCCGAATAGAGTTGTAAAAACGATTCTGAAGTAACGATCTGTTAATGTTAAATAGGTTTACTTTGATTTTCGTGTATCCAAATCCGAAATTGCTGTTGTTCCATCTTTGTGTCGCCCCAAAACGCACTGTGAAGTTGTGGCCGGACTCAATTAACAGCTAATTACATAACAGCTAATGCCACCGGCCCCGACCGCGTCCGCGGCCACTGCCATTATTCTCGCGCTCCTGTAAACATAAAACTCATAAGGACTGCACATGACAGAAGCGAAATTCCGTTCTTACCCTATAATGATCACGATGGTTGCCGGTGCGATCACTGACAGTGCGTCCGACGAATGGTCCGTCATGTTCACGATTGTTAAAGTTGCCGACATTGGCGTTGGCTACACTGTCGCCATTAGTGGTGGAGCGATCGTTTCGTCGAAAATCGCCTCGAAAATCGTTACGATTGTTCCGATGGAAATCATTTTGTCCGCCATCGCGAACGTCGCGCGGCCCATTGTTATAACCACCCTCGTTTTGGTGGTAGTCATTGTTGCGCGCCTGACGATCAAATCCGCCGCCACTGCCGCCACTTCCATTGCTGTTGTAGCTACCGTACGACTGTGACGACTGATTGCCGCTGTGGAAGTTATTGCTGCCGCCACCGCCGCCTCGTCCTCCACCCGATCCATAGTTATGAAATGGTCCTATAATCATAAAAAAAACAAATTAATACTCATCTTGCCGCCAGCCATCCAACACGACTTGCCGTATGGTTTGAACGTTTTCGCATCATAATTGTCTGGGCCGTTCACGCTGCGAACCACACTTCTGTCATGATGCTGGGGTATCGGCTTGTCAAATGGATTTTGTTGCATTTTGTTGAACGAGGGCGATGTTTGTGGTGCGGCACCCTCAAACGGACTGGTGGCTGGTGTGTCGCGCCGATGAATCCACGCCTCCTCCTGCTTCATCTCGTAGTGGCCAAAGTCGTCGAAGATCGACGTGGTGTGCTTAAATGCGTGCATTATCTTGAGCACCTGCAGCCCTTTGGCATTGGGCACCTCTTGGGTGTCGCGCGAATTTGTCACCGGCTTGTTCTCATTGTTCTCCAGATGAATGTAGCGCAGCTGGGCATTCGGCACATCTTTCACGTATATCCACTTCACACGGAACGAGCCCTTCCACTTGTCCTGTGCCCACACCGTTGAGTTTGAACTGTAATCGACCGGCGACACCATCTGAGCCATGCCACAAAAGTGGCCGGATCCGTTCACGGAGAAGAACAAAAATATGACACCGCCCTCGCCCTCGCGCTCACGATACGCCTGATCGAGACGCTTGTTGCCGTGCTCCGTGGAACACCAAATCTCGTATTTAATACTACGATGGATGTCATCTTCCGAATACGATTTGATCACAAAGAATCTACAAATGATCGACATTGAATTACAGCTGCAGCTGGATGGGAGGGAGATGGGGACAAAAATAAACGAAATGTACCTGGCTAACGTTGCTCGATTGTAATCAAACTCTGGAGGATTGTAATTATTCTTAACTGTCAACTCTTTGAGCACGGGATGCGAATCAGTTGTACCGGCTGGCGGTGATCCGGAAGCGGCAGCCTTCACCGCTGGTGGGCCTGCACTGATAGGCACCGCTTTTTTGATGACACCTGCTGGCGGAGGTTGTTGGGATCGTGTCAAAATTCCGTGATATTGTTGCGACGGCGGTTGACCTTGCGATTGCTGCTGCTGTGGTAGCTGTTGATAGCCTGTTTATGAAGGAATCGTGACAATTT